>VDFB02037611.1:176719-243617 GCA_007258455.2 Sequoia sempervirens | reverse complement strand
TTCCATAGCTCAAAATTATTCTTCCCGTTCAATTTCTCCACCTTGAACCTTGCATTCAAAACCTTTGTCATCTGATGCTACAAAACAAACACTAAATCCTAACACAAATGCTGCAAAATAATTGCTCTGATATTGCTTCTTGTGTAAACGGAAACGTAAAACCCATAAACTTAAATAATTGCAACACAAGGTAGATGTAAAGAAATATTGAAGATAATAAAATGGAATAATAGTAGAATAAACACAAGACATATATTTACATGGTAAAACCTTGACAATATGCCAAGGAAACATCCACATAGCAAAATCGATATTCTTATTGCTCAGAGAAATTGATTACAACTTTCACATAGCTGCTACTCTTCAATTACAATTCATTGCAATATATGATTTAGCCTTCAATACATTAAGATATAAATAATATCTTGAAACCTGTGTTGCACATAGAAAAATCCAGTTTTGTTTTGTTTTGTTTTGTTGTTTTTAAATATTTATGTTGAGAGACGTTTTACAATGACATTTGGTGTGTTTAGAAAAACTCTACCTTAAATCAAGGAGAGTTATTGAAATCATCACCCTTCATTTATTTTTTATCTAAATCTTGATATTAATAATAAATAAAAATAATAACAACCAAAAGAACCCATTTTAAAATAATAAATACTAAAAAACCATTAAATATTTATTGATTCATTATTATTTCAGATCAAGAGGTTGATGACCAAGCATTGCATGGGAAAGGTAGTTATAATTACTACCATAAGAACTAATACATCAAACATGCATAAAGTGATTTAAATCTATTTTTTATTTAGCACTTTGAGAGGCATTTTAGCCTCCATTGAAGGCTTAAAGGAAGGCATTTTGAATGGCATTTAAATCATAGTTAAGACCATTATATAGTGCATATTTCCTTATTACTTTATAAGCCACTAAGTGGTTGTTACAACTGTCTTTTAAATGACTTTATCAGCCAATATAAGTCATGGTATGGTGACTTTATTTTTTTTATGTAAATCTTATAATGAGAGATTACCAGATGATTTAGAATATTCAATATTTTTTGTTTAATGGGCTATCTAGATTCATTGATAAACAATAATTAAAGTAAATAATAAATTCAAAACCATTATTATAACCATCTTGGTTGTGTTTTTTTTAAACCATTTTTAATCCCCAGTAACGTGGTTAGTTAAGGACAAGTATGAATGTGTCAAGTGAAAACACCTCACTAACTTCTTTTTCTTTTATCATGTATATATGTATTAAGTTCATTGACCTATTTATTATATTTTGACAAAAATGATTATTAGTAACAAAACTAATTATTTAAAAATTTAAATTCTATTTAATTTTCCACAACTAATTTATTAAGAATTTTTTATTGAAAAATCATTCTCCTAAGATTATTTTCATAATCAATTTCAAACTAAGAAATATTGATGTATAAATCCAAAGATCAATTTATGGCACTATGCAAATAGTTCTTAATCTCCCATGGACTGTATTATTTAAAGATAATTAAATAATAATCAATTGATTTATTGATTAACGTAGAAAAGCATATCAAACATAAATTTCCTTTTATACAAATCGTTCTTAGTCTTCGAATGAATTTGGCTTATCTTAAGAAAATTAAATAATAATTAATCAATTGATTGATTAACCTACAAAAAAATGTTAAATATACATGTGCATCTATGCCTGCCAACTATTAAAGTAACACATAAAATTATATCATATTTTAAATTTTGAAGAGAACTTATTACTACGAAAACTAATTAACTTGCAAATATTAACAAATTCCTTCCTTGCTCCCCACTCATCACCTATTTGTGGTAGACCCCTATCAGCTGATCGTTGAATGGCTATGCATTTGACTGCTAGTCTTATATAGTATTAGAAGTGTTTGAGTTGATAGTGTGATCATATATAGTTGAGCACAATGATGAAATTTATATATCTATGTTATATTTATTTAGTTTTGTGCTAATTTTAAGAGAATATTTTAATACAATCACATCAATAAATGATATAATCATGTGCACAGTTTGGCTCAATCTTTATCCTTTATTCATCCTTGTTTACACATATTCTCACATATTCAACCATAACTTATCCATTCTCTCACACACTCTTATATAACTAACATTTATTGCACCCTTTGTGTCGAGACATCCATTCTTTACATAGATAGTACCTGTAACATCCCGCCGAGTACCCTAGAGGACAAGACCTAATTAACGAAAAAGTGGACAATTTTTTTTTCTTTTAAGTGCAATGTTGCACAAAGAAATTGAACAGATCTTTAGTTACTTTCCTAAGTTCCCTAAGGTGCACGACTACATTACTTAATTTCCATTATTCAAGTTAACAAAACCAAATGACTTATTAACATTTAAACACTAATCATCATTAAGTATAACATTTACTCATCACAATTGATCATATGAACCATGAGAAACATCGATTCAATAAACATATAAGAATAATTGAATGACTTTATTTTCAAATAACAAATACAATATTATTGATTACATCATTCCTTTCATATAAAGATACATCAATTTAGAGTTTCAATTACAATGTGTACAATAACACTTCCTCGATACAAGTGAGGACTAGTGCACCACATAAGATACATGAAACATGATAGAGTTACAATACATTTTCAAGTACAATAATCAACCTTCCTAGAGTAGATGCAATGTTGAAGATAATGGATTAGATGAATCACCACATTGTGAACATAAGGGAAACCCAATGGAGAATGTAACACGTTCCACCCAACCGTGTGAATCCAAAGATTCACCCCCTGTGCTGGGAGGTAACAAAGGGCCCCACCAACTGATAGATAAGAACTAGGTATCACAAGGTTGACTTAACTCACAACAAAAAATGAACACATCAACAAGAACAACAACATTAATGACCATACTTCCAAAGGAATATAAAAACTCAAGTAAAACATCAAGCGAGAGAACTCATGGTTGTTGAAGGGGAAGTGTCCTCACAGAATTGGACATAGGTTATCTAGGTAGTTCTTCCTAGGCCCCGGCCCCATCCTGAGTTATCCTAGTAGCCTCTATCGAACTCTGACCCCTCATGTCAATTATGCGAATCGAACCACCTCTCGTGGGGACGAAGTAGTCGATTATGCCATTCCAGGCCTTCCCGTCTCACCTCAAGCCTAAACGAGCACTTGAGGTTGAGCGAGGTACAAATTATCTTGTTTAATGTTTGGAACTACCCTTTTCCCCCTAATTTATTTTTTTAATGTTATCACTTGTTTACTAACTTCCACATAGGTTATCCAGGCGCCCCTTTGTGCATCGGCCCCCACTAGAAGCCACTCCCCTACTTCCAACCGAAAACCCATGGAAGAAGATAACAAGGCCACTTGCATGACACAAAACTCAAATGAATTCACAATGCGAGGTATTGCCCATCCCACACACAAAGTCCATTGAATAAAAAAATCAAATAGTCAAGTACTATGAGCAAGGCGAATGACCTTCATAAACATAGTCACGATAAAGTTTTTCCATGACAAGTTAAACAATTAAGGCCATCAAGAGATTAAATCATCCTAGCTCTGGAAGACCCCAAACTTACTCCACAAGATAATTTACACGGTTTGCGCAACTACCACAATCATTGTAAAATGATTAGTCATTTTCTTACTCTAAATGTCAATTTGAACATAACAAAGACATGGATACATTAATTATATATATTCATTTATAAGTGGATCATTTCTCCAATATATAATGACTATTATAGAATAGTATTATGACAATTGAGCTCACTTATCGACTCACAATTATACATTTATATATACAAGTATATATATATACATATATATATATATATATATATATATCTATTTATGTATATATATATACATATATATATATATATATATCTATTTATGTATATATATATACATGCCTATATATGTTTATGCATTATTCTCCCAATCTATACATGTATATATATTTATTAAATAAAACTTATTTTAATCTATACAAAATTTGTAACTAAAAAATAAAAATAAAACTTTATATCTATGGAACTTGCACAAAGATACAATTACAAATACACATCTATATAATTTAAATATATATATATACTTTTATCTAAATTAAATCTCACAGTCAGTTGTCATTGATCATGCGCTTAACTCTAATTATACAATTATCTATTGTCTCAAATATTTTCAGCCAAAGAACATAGAGTTAACATCAATCATGCATAATATTGGCATCGACATGCTACTTCAGGGTACTGTCATAACTAATGTTATCCTAACTCAAGTTAGAATTTGTACATGTGATTTGCCTCAACTCATAATATGTCGGGGACTTAGTAAAGACTTAAGTTTATTGCATGCACACACAAGAAAATACTAAACCATAAGCAATGAAATTAGCAGGGTAAAAATACATGTAATCATCAGACAACAGATATATCATCATAGATATCGATTGATTTAGGAAAAATAAGCCACTTAAGGGATTTGGCGTGGCAGTATGCTCCTACTCAAGGTTCGTTATCACTCATTTTTTACAACCATCTATAGTTCACAAAGATTAAACTGTAGCCTACAAGATTTCCTAACTTCACTAGATAAATAAACTAACTCGGCAACATACAGTAAAATGTTGACATGGAGCAGAAATATCAATTTTGCAGGTATACAGAGCGATATTCTTTGTGATAAAAGTCTCCTCAGAATAGAAAACTTCAGATGATAATGAATCTAAAACTGCAGCATCAACTACATAGAGGAGGATAACACAGATTCAAAGCATAAACGGATGCAACTACAAGTTGGGACGCCTTACACACAAAATGGAGTCTATTACTTCGATCATCATTGCACACATGACATATGTCTATATATTAAAATAGCTATACCGGAATTCATTTAGTTTCAATTTGAATCATCATAATAAGCCTTCATTATTCACAGTTAAACAAAGTATCATTTTCCTGCTTAGATCGACATAGCCCGATTCAACATGGACAGACTAGTCCATATGTTTGAAAACATAACGACTCAATGAGATATTTCATCGATTCAGCCCAAGAAGGGACTCATCATAGGCTAAAATGGAAGTTTGCTATTAGTACAAAGACTCATAAGAGAAAGAAAACTATTATGCGGTACTTAGCAGAGGTTGCCAGGACAAAAGATAAAATGATACAGAGCAGCGCCATTAACCTAGGTTCCCATTGTTGCAAGAAAGAAATGCACCTGGCTTAATCAAAGCCATAACATTTGCATGCTTTCAAACCTCAAGAGCTCGAAAGGAGGGAATAAAGTTTGGGACCAAATAACATGCTTGAACATATTTACCCCAAATATCCATTTACATGTAAAGCTTCAAATATACCTCATTTATTGTACATTACTTGAATATTACAGACTTAGGGAAGGCGTTGGGTACAACAAACTATAAGAGTATTGACGTAACTGAAGAAACCATAACACTATGCACAGTTTTAAAATAATGACCCTACATCACTCCATTTTTTGGAGTTTAAATGGAGTACCATTTGGTCTATAGGAATCCAAATAATAAATATGAGCAAGATTAAATTTCCTTTAACAGAGCTCTGTGCATAGTAGCTAAGAAAATCATATATTTCAGTCACTCCTAAACAATTTACCAAAAAGATATTTAACAAAGGTATAGGCCATGGAACCTGGAATCTTGCAGATAAAAATGGATATTGAGTTGAGATTGATTACAGAATCAGAGCTCCAAGCTACAATTTAACAATCCTCCAAAGCCTCAAGAACACCTCTAGCTATTTGATTTCCAGAATCAAAATAAAACCTAGAGAACTCTTTCCAAGAACCAGAAAACTTCCAAAGAGAATAGAGAAAGCTTTTAGAAATCCTCTCTAAACTTTCATGGAAAAACCCAAAAATCAAGAATTAGTTTCTTTTCTTCTGGGAGAATAAAACCAATTGCCCCTGTGGAGTTAACTCCACTTCTCCTCCATTAATTTCCCGTAACCAATTTTATTCCTCCACTCATTCAAATTTCCATTATTTTCCACTTTTAATTAACTTACACACAATATGCTATCCCTTTATTAATTTATTATATTAAATTTCTTATATAATTTAATTATACAAACACATTAATATATATAAATTTATATATGTAGGTGCACAATTATATATACATATATATATATAATTTAAATATTATATTTTAAGAGTTAACTCTTGACTTAATGAAATTTAATTCCCTAACATGTTTAATTTAATCCCTTTATTTTAATTAGACTTTATATCATTAGCCAAGCCTTCAAATTTAACATTCAAAATAAAATGAAATAATCAAACCAGGCTCAAGACTCAAGCATGACTCCAAAATCAGTCAACGAATAATAATCGGAAACATGACAAAGATATAACGACCACAAAAAGATGAAACAATACTAACAAAACTCACAGATGGAAAGGAAGATCATAAATTTGTCCTCAACGAGGAGGATGGCTCAAAGTGGGGGACCCAGTGTAACCTCTGAACCACAACTCCATTGGACTCTAGCATGCTCAGACCTGATAAACAAGTGGAGTCAATGCCCCGTGCCTACAACCTGCAGCAAAATGATGGGTCAAAACATATGCATGAAGAAATAAGCAGTCAGAGGTCGTGACGGGGAAATCACAAAGTCGCAGGGAGCTCGCAAGCAAGTCATGCGACACTGTCACCATCACCGACACATAACAACTAATATCAACTCATGAATACATACTTCTAAAGTAACATAATATCCATCATATTCAAATGAACAATTAACTAATTTGCAAAACATTTCTTAAGTAAAAGACATCAAATATCACAATGCCATTAACATCATTAAACCAAACATCATAATGTTATCAAACAGTCTCAACATCTACACTCCCAAAATTCACCATGTTTGAACAATATCCACAGAGTCATAATATCTATCAAACAATAACATAGAGTCAACAAAACAACATCATATAGTTTAGATGAAATCCAAAATGTTGTTTGAACCTAAGCAAACTAAGGGGGCATCACATCCTCCCCCCATAGGACTAGGCTTACTCCTAGAAGCCTATAAAAATATACGGATAAAGCTCTCTCATCCTGGAAGCATCCTCCCAGGTAGCCGAAGCCTCATCTTTCAGATCCCACTGGACCCTAACCTGCTCTATGTCTCGTCCTCTGAGTGTGAGTCTCTGGTGTTGAATTATGACTATGGGCTCCAAAGTTAGTTGCCCATCCTCTACTTGTAATGCATTCCAATCGAGGACGTGAGATATATCAGGATAATATGGCCTAAGTACTGAAACATGAAATACATCATGTATGTGTGAGAGATTGGCTAGCAAAGTAAGATGGTAAGCTACTAGTCCAATCCTCTCCAAGATCTCAAAAGGTCCTACAAAATGCGATGCGAGCTTAGAGCCCTTTCCGTAACGGATCAAACTCTTCCATGGTCGCACACACAGGAAAACCTGGTCACCAACTAAGAATTGACAATCCACCCTATGAGCATCAATATATTTCTTTTGTCTATCATGAGCTGCTACCAAATGCTCCCTGATCTGAACCACCTGCTGCTTCATCTCCTGGAGCATCTTTAGACCCAACAAAACTCTATCCTCCAAATGGTCCCAACTCAATGGTGTTCGGCACGGACGACCATACAATGCCTGGAAGGGAGGTATGCCAATAGAACTATGATAACTATTATTATATAAAAATTCTACCAGATATAGGTAGTCCTCCCATTATGTCTACTTATCCATGACGTACATCTGAAGCATGTCCTCGTGGATCCGGTTGACCCTCTCAGTTTGCCCATCCATCTTTGGATGATACACTAAACTGAAAATCAACTAAGTCTCCAAGGCATGTTGTAGGGACGTCCAAAGCACTGAGGTAAACATAGGATCTTTGTGTGATATGATCTAGTGAGGAATACCATGTAATTTGACAATGTCTTCCATGAAGACTCTAGCCATAGATGAAGCATTGCAAAAGGAATGAACAAGAGAGAAGTATGCCACCTTCATCAACCTGTCCATAATGACCATAATGGCATCATGTCGATGTGAAGAAATGGGAAAATCCACTATGAAATCTATTGAGTTAATGTCCCATTTCCACTCCAGAACCAAGTGAGGCTGCAAAATTCATGCAGGGTGCTAGTGTTCTTCCTTCACTCTAACACTTTAGACATCTAGACACAAAATCAGAAATGTCTCTCCTCATGCTGGCCCAAAAGTACAGCTGTCAAAGATCAGCGTGAATAGGATGAGCTGAATACAATGCCCGATGTGCCTTTGACATGATCAAAGAGTGAAGATCTCCTGTGCATGGTACATAAATACAACCCAAATGCCTCAAAAGACCATTTGACTCTAGGGAATATCCTGCAAACCTACCCTCTAAAGCTCTACCTGAATCCACCTCAATCTTCACCTCCTAATACCAACCATCTGAAGGAAGAGCTAAGAGTATCTAATTCCTCAAATCCACACCGAGAGTCACTATCGATAACTCATGCTTCTATCTACTAAGTACATATGCAACTACATTCTCCTTCCCCTGAATGAACTTCACCTCAAAATCATATTCGCATAGGAACTCCATCCATTGTCTATTTTTGGCATTTAGATTGGGCTACGTAAAGATGTATTGTAAACTACGATGATCAGTTTGTAGCTCAAACTATGCCCCAAAAGAAAATGCCTCCACCTCGTCAAAGCATGTACAACTGTGGCTAACTCAAGATCATGTGTGGGGTAATTTAGTTTTTGATCATTGAGTTTGCGAGACTCATAGGAAATCATGCGACCCTCCTACATTAACACAACTCCTATACCCTTCAAGGAAGCATCTGTACACACTACAAAATCCCCAGAAGGATCAAGAATGGCTAGAATCAGAGCACTAGTCAACCTCTCCTTGAGATTCTGAAATGTTGCCTCGCACTGCTCTGACCAAACAAATTTCTTCCCTTTCCTCTGAAGAGAAGTAATAGGGTGTGCTATCTTTGAAAACCCCTGTGCAAATTTTTTGTAGTAGCTTGCCAACGCCATAACACTGTGAACCTCTGACACATTAGTAGGTGTTGGCCAATCAATGATCACTTGGATCTTGGAAGGATCCACTGCAATGCCTTCACTAGATATAACATGTCCTAGATATTTCACCTTTGTCTTGAAGAATTCACACTTTGACAAGTTAGCATACAACTGATTCTCTCTCAAGCACTATAGCACCTGTCTCAAGTGATCCTCATGCTCCTCCATAGACCTAGAATAGATCAATATATCATCTAAGAATACCAAGACAAACTGGTCAAGGTAGGTGCAAAACACATGATTCATCAAACTCAAACACTAAGGGTGCATTTGTTAACCCAAATGACACCACTGTGAACTTGTAGTGTCTGTATCGAGTATGAAATGCAGTCTTATGTATATCTGTGTTGAAGATGTCTAGCTGGTGATAACCTGAATTGAGATCAATTTTTGAGAATACCCTGGCACCATTAATATGATCGAATAAGTCATCTATCCTCGGGAACGGATATTTATTCTTTATTTTCACCTTGTTCAACTATCGCTAATCTATACATAATCGAAGGGACCTATCCTTCTTCACAAAAATCACTAGTGCTCCCCAAGGAGAGACACTAGGATGAATTAATTCCTTCTCTAATAACTGCTCAAGCTGTAATCAGAGCTCCTTAAGCTCCTAAGTGGTCATCTGGTAAGGAGCTCATGAAATGGGCTCATCTCCAAGCACAAGATCAATCTTAAAGTCGATGTCATGCTTAGGTGGCATCCCTGGAATCTCGCTAGGAAACACATCAAAAAATTGTTTAAGAATGGGATTACTATCAAGCGACACCTCCTCCTGACTCTCTCCTAACTCCAAATCATTGACTGTCACTACAAATAACTGATAGCCCTGCCACATACACCTTCTCAACTACATAGCTGAGATCATCCTCAAAGAAATAGGTCTCTAAATTCCAACTAGCTCAACCTCACTGCCAGAATCATCAACACACTTTACCAACTTCCGGTAACAATCTATGATTACTTTGTGAGCCTCTAACCAATCCATGCCTAATACAAAATTGTAGGACCCAAGAGGAATCATTCGAAGATCAACCGTGGTGTCAAGAGATCCAATCCTCAAACTACAACCACGAACAAGTGACTCAACTATGACCTTAGCATCAAAATTTAACTCAACCTGCCACCTATTGTCCTGCTTTACTACCACCAGTCCACATTGTGCTACAATAGAGGGGGAAATAAAGGAGTCTAAAGCTCCTGAATCAAAAAGTACAGAAACTATACCTATAAAACACCTAATTTCTCAACCACCATCCCCTGGTGCTTAGCTTGGCGTTTGTCAACCATAACAAAAACCTTGTGAGATCTACCTACATCCCCAATTTTTGGCTCTGAAGCTACAGGTCTATGAGAAAATCTAGTAGTTCCCTTCTGAGGACACTGATGATCAATATGACCTTGTTGTCCACTTGAAAAGCACCCTATACCTCTTCCAAAGCCTCTACTACCAAGTGGTGCACTAGACTGCTAAACATTGCCCCTGTTAACTGTAGACTGTGAACTCTAGGCTAGTTGTTCAGAGCAGTATCGTTTCATCCGCCTCTAGTTCATGTCTCTATCCCTCCTGGGATAAGATCTATCATCCTGACGAGATCGACAATTCTTATGTTTAATCTGTGAAGGATACTTTTGCTATTGTTGGCCACCCTTAGAGGGTGCTTTCTAACTCCTAGATGGACCTACTGACTATGACTGACCACCATGTGAACTGAACCCTGCCAGAGGTGCACTGCCAATCTGAACTCTTGTCTATCCACCTAAGGCCATAGCTAGATTCTCCTCAACAATCTGAGCCTTTTACACAGATACCTCCATGGTCTTCGGCTTGAACACCTGAACTCCACCACTGATGTGGGCATTTAAGCCCCTGATGAAATGATGTACTAGCATGCCCTCACCATCACCAATACCAATGTATTGCTTAAGTTCATAGAATTTCCGCTCATATTGTTCCATTGACATTGCTAACTATCTAATCTCATGAAACTCATCTACTTGGCGCAGTCGCCAATGGTCAGAAAAAAATTGGGCTCTGAACCGCTCGAGGAACATCTCCCATGACACTGAGTCAATATCTAGGTGGAGATTTTGCTCCTCAAGGTGCTACCCCATGGAAGAAAACCCATAGAGATGCATAATGGGGCATCTTTCCTTGGTATTAAGCCAAGTCTCTACCTCTAGTCCACTGCCTGACCCATCAAATTTTAGACTTGCTCAAAGTAGGTCCCTCATGTGACTAGCTAAAATATCATCCTGCTCAATAGATAACTTCCTCCTCCTGGGAGCTCTCTCTCTCTCTCTCCTGAATCACTAATTTCTCTCCTTCCTGCCTCAGACCAAGCCACGTAAGAACCTCCTCTAATAATTGGAGCAACTGTGTGCCCTAAATGCCAGGCTGACCTTGATTATGTCCTACACCACCCTGGTTGTTTTGTGAACTTTGATGCTCCTCACGATCTGACTCATGAGAAATCTGTGGAGGTGGATCTTGGTGATTGGCCCCATGGCCACCACCTTGACCTCAACCTCGCTCTCGACCTCTACCCCATCTCCTAGGCATGATCCTACACAACAAGTTCGGGGTATTAGATGAGGTAGACAAGAAAATAATAAATTTCAAACTATACATCTAAGAGAACTTAATCGGCTAATTATTATACCTAGAGAACCTAGTGTTTAAATGTGGGCTCTGATACCATGTGTAACGTCCCACCGAGAACCCTAGAAGACAAGACCTAATTAACAAAAAAATGGATTTTTTTTCTTTTAAGTGCAATGTTGCACAAAGAAATTGAGAAAATCTTTAGTTACTTTCCTAAGTCACCTAGGGTGCATGACTACATTACTTAATTTCCATTATTCAAGTTAACAAAACTAAATGACTTATTAAAATTTAAACATTAATCATCATTAAGCATAGAATTTACTCATCACAATTGATCATATGAACCATGAGAAACATCCATTCAATAAACATATAAGAATAATTGAATTACTTTCTTTTCAAATAACAAATACAATATTAATTGTTGCATCATTCCTTTCATATAAAGATACATGTATCAATTCATAGTTTCAATTACAATGTGTAAAATCACACTTCCTCGATACAAGTGAGGAGTGCACCACATAAGATACATGAAACATGATAGAGTTACAATACATTTTCAAGTACAATAATCAACCTTCCCATAGAAGATATAATGTTGAAGAAAATGGATTAGATGAATCACCACATCATGAACATAAGGGGAACCCAATAGAGAACATAACACGTTCCACCCAACCATGTGAATCTAAAGATTCACCCCCATGCTAGGAGGTAACAAAGGGCCCCACCAACTGATAGACAAGGATTAGGTATCACAAGGTTGACTTAACTCACAACACAAAATGAACACATCAACAAGAACAACATTAATGACCATACTTCCAAAGGAATATAAAAACTCAAGTAAAACATCAAGTGAGAGAACTCATGGTTGTCGTAGGGGAAGTGTCATCACATAATTGGACATAGGTTATCCAAGTAGTTCTTCCTAGGCCCCGACCCCCATCCTGGGTTATCCTGGTAGCCTCTACCAAACTCCAGCCCCTCATGTCAATTATGCAGAATCAAACTACCTCTTGTGGGGATGAAGTAGTTGATTATGCCATTCCAGACCTTCCCATCTCACCTCAAGCCTAAACGAGCACTTGAGGTTGAGCGAGGTACAAATTATCTTGTTTAATGTTTGGAACTACCATTTTCCCCCTAATTTATTTTTTAATGTTATCACTTGTTTACTAACTTCCACATGGGTTATCCCAATGCCCCTTTGTGTGCCAACCACCACTGGAAGCCACTCCCCTACTTCCAACCGAAAACCCATAGAAGAAGATAACAAGGCCACTTGCATGACACAAAACTCAAATGAATTCACAATGTGAGGTATTACCCATCCCGCACACAAAGTCCATTGAATAAAAAAATCAAATAGTCAAGTACTACGAGCAAGGCGAACGACCTTCATAAACATAGCCAGGATAAAGTTTTTCCTTGAAAAGTTAAACAATTAAGGCCATCAAGAGATTAAATCATCCTAGCCTCTGGAAGACCCCAAACTTACTCCACAAGATAATTTACACGGTTTGCACAACTACCACAATCATTGTAAAATGATTTGTCATTTTCTTACTCTAAATGTCAATTTGAACATAACAAAGACATGGATACATTAATTATATATATTCATTCATAAGTGGATCATTTCTCCAATATATAATGGCTATTATAGAAATTGAGCTCACTTATCGGCTCACAATTATACATTTATATATACAAGTATATATATATATATATACATACATATATATATATATATCTATTTATGTATATATATACATGCCTATATATGTTTATGTATTATTCTCCCAATCTATACATGTATATATATTTATTAAATAAAACTCATTTTTATCCATATAGAATTTGTAACTAAAAAATAAAAATAAAACTTTATATCTATGGAACTTGCACAAAGATACAATTACAAATACACATCTATATAATTTACATATATATATATATACTTTTCTCTAAATTAAATCTCACAGTCAGTTGTCATTGATCATGCGCTTAACTCTAATTATACAATTATCTATTGTCTCAAATATTTTCAGCCAAAGAACACAGAGTTAACATCAATCATGCATAATATTGGCATCGACATGCTACTTAAGGGTACTGTCATAACTAATGTTATCCTAACTCAAGTCATAATTTGTACATGTGATTCACCTCAACTCATAATATGTTGGGGACTTAGTTAAGACTTAAGTTTATTGCATGCATTCACAAGAAAATACTAAACCATAAGCAATGAAATTAGCAGGGTAAAAATACATGTAATCATCAGACAACAAATATATCATCATAGATATCCATTGATTTAGGAAAAATAAGCCACTTAAGGGATTTGGCGTGGCAGTATGCTCCTACTCAAGGTTCGTTATCACTCAGGTTTTACAACCATCTACAATTCACAAAGATTAAACCGTAGCCTAGAATATATTTCCTAACTTCACTAGATAAATAAATTGACTCAACAACAGAAAGGTAAATGTTGACATGGAGTAGAAATATCGATTTCACAAGTATACAGAGCAATATTCTTTGTGATAAAAGTCTCCTCATAATAGAAAACTTCATATGATAATGAATCTAAAACCACGACATCAACTACAGAGAGGAGGATAACACAGATTCAAAGCATAAACTGATGCAACTACAGGTTGGTACGCCTTGTGCACAACATGGAGTATATTACTTCGTTCATCATTGCACACATGACATATGTCTATATATTAAAATAGCTATACCAGGATTCATTTAGTTTCAATTTGAATCATCATAATAAGCCTTCATTATTAACAGTTAAATAAAGTACCATTTTCCTACTTAGATCAATACAGCCCGACTCAACATGGATAGACCAGTCCATATGTTTGAAAACATAATGGATCAATGAGATATTTGATCGATTCATCCCAACCAGGGACTTGACATAGGCTAAAATGGAAGGTCGCTATTAGTAAAGAATCATAAGAGAAAGAAAACTATTATGTGGTACTTAGTGGAGGTTGCCATAACAAAAGATGAAATGATATGGAGCAACGCCATTAACCAAGGTTCCCATTGTTGCAAGAAAGAAATGCACCAGGCTCAATCAAAGCCATAACATCTGCATGCTTTTGAACCTCAAGAGCTTGAAAGGAGGGAATAAAGTTTGGGACCAAACAACATGCTTGAACATATTTACTCCAAATATCCTTTTAAATGTAAAGCTTCGAATATACCTCATTTACTGTACATTACTTGAATATTACACACTTAGGGAATGCGTTGGGTACATCAAACTCTAAGAGTATTGATGTAACTGAAGAAACCAGAACACTATGCGTAGTTTTAAAATAATGACCCTACATCACTCCATTTTCTGGAGTTTAAATGGAGTACCATTTGATCTATAGGAATCCAAATAAGAAATATGAGCAAAATTAAATTTCCTTTAATAGAGCTGTGTATAGTAACTAAGGAAAACATAGGTTTCAGTCATTCCTTCTTCTAAACAATTTAGCAAAAATATATTTAACAAAGGTATAGGCCATGGAACCTGGAATCTTGCAGATAAAAATGGATATTGAGTTGAGATTGATTGTAAAATTAGAGCTCCAAGCTGCAATTTAACAATCCTCCAAAGCCTCAACAATACCTCCAGCTATTTGATTTCCATAATCAAAATAAAACCTAGAGAACTCTTTCCAAGAACTAGAAAACTTCCAAAGAGAATAGAGAAAGCTTTCATAAATCCTCCCTAAACTTTCACAGCAAAACCCAAAAATGAAGAATTAGTTTCTTTTCTTCTGGGAGCAATAAAACCAATTGCCCCTATGGAGTTAACTCCACTTCTCCTCCATTAATTTCCCGTAACCAATTTTATTCCTCCACTCATTCAAATTTCCATTATTTTCCACTTTTAATTAACTTACACACAATATGCTATCCCTTTATTAATTTATTTCATTAAATTTCTTATATAATTTATTTATACAAACACATTAATATATATAAATTTATATATGTAGGCGCACAATTATATATATATATATATATAATTTAAATATTATATTTTAAGAGTTAACTCTTGACTTAATGAAATTTAATTACCTAATAGGTTTAATTTGATCCCTTTATTTTATTTAGACTTTATATCATTAGCCGAGCCTTCAAATTTAACATTCAAAATAAAATGAAATAATCAAACCAGGCTCAAGACTCAGGCATGACTCCAAAATCAGTCAATGAATAACAATCAGAAACATGACAAATATATAATGACCACAAAAGATGAAACAATACTAACAAAACTAACAAACGGAACAGAACATCAGAAATTCCTTCTCGACAAGGACAATGGCTCGAAGTAGGGGACCCAGTGTAACCTCTAAACCACATCTCCATTGGGCTTTGGCACACTTAGACCTAATAATAGGTGGAGTCGATGCCTCGTACCTGCAACCTATAGCAAAATGATGGGTTGAAACATATGCATGAAGAAATAAGCAGTCACACCATGATGGGGAAATCACAGTCGCAGGGCGCTCACAAGCGAGTGATGCGACACTGTAACCATCACTGACACATAACAACTAATATCAACTCATGAACACATAAATCTAAAGTAACATAATATCCATCATATTCAAATGAACAATTAACTAATTTGCAAAACATTGCTTAAGTAAAAGACATCAAATATCACAATGCCATTAACATCGCTAAACCAAACATCATAATGTTATCAAACAGTCTCAACATCTACACACCCAAAATCACCATGTTTGAATAGTATCCACAGAGTCATAATGTCTATCAAACAGTAACATAGAGTCAACAAAACAACATCATATAGTCTAGATGAAATCTAAAATGTTGTTTGAACCTAAGCAAACTGAGGGGGCATCACAGTATCACCCTCATTATCTTTTGTTAGAAAATATAGCCTCTAAAATTTAAAAGTTCAAATTTAAATTTTGTTGACTCCCACCTATGTTATTGTTTCTATGAGCCAACTTGGGTATATTTCTTTTGATTTATGTTATGTCCTTTTATTGAAAGACATTCAATTTATCATTGTAAATGTCAAGAATTTATTGAACAATCATTCACATATAGTGGGAATTTATTAGAATGTTTCAATTGGTGAACTAAAGGGGATAATATTTACTTCAATATCTAGTACATTTGCACAATTTCTTAATGTTTTTCAATCCTTAACATGATTGTAAAGTCAATATTTCCAAGGGGTTAACCTAGGAGAGCTTTCCCCAAGATATCCAACACCTTCCTTGAGGTATTTTTTAAATTTTTGTAATCCTTGATGAGATAAAAGAAGTGAAAAATCCAATGAATCAGTTAGCAAAAATACACAATTAGCAAGATCAAATTTAGGAATCATAGAAAAAATTTGCATTTCCAAAATAAATATAGAGTCCCAACTATCATTTGATTCAATCTAGATTGATTTATGCTTGTTTATATGTTCTATTTCATTAGCCTAAATTACATTTAGGGAAAGGTTATTTTCCTAGTGTATTTCACCAAAATAAACTATTGCTCAAAGGTACTTTGCAAAGCTTATAATAATTTCCAACATGTCATGTTGCATTGAGGTAATTTTTCAAGTGGTATATATGCCTTGACCATGATTTAACATTTGACTATATACATCTTTACTAAAGATGAAGTGTGGATATCCTACAATCATCACATGCCATAGAAAATATATTATCAAGAATCACATTTGGTGGTAATGACCCTTTAAAAATGCTAGTGTCCACAAAACATGGTGATGACCCCTTTTGGGTGCTAGTGTCATCAAGCATGGTCTTGTTTTGTTATGGCCAATAGTTTCTTTAGGCATGCTAATGACCCTCTTTGAATTATAATGTCCCTTTACTAACATAACCTAAAACTTTATATTCCTACTCATATTTTCTTTTGCTTCACCAGGATGGTTGTAGAGAATTTTAGTGTGGTTGTAGAAGTGAATACAAGCTCGAAGAAGTATGTGGGGAGAGAAAAATAATGTTTAGAGATAGGATTTTTCCTTAGTCATGCCCATATTTGATATGTTCCATTCCAAGTAGATTATATGTTTGTAGGTGTGTGATCTTATGGTGCAAGTGTGTAGGTGTGATCTATGTTAAAGTGATGGGAAGGCCTTGGAAGGTTACTAAATTGGGAAATCTATGTTGTGCATTGTGTATAGAGGAAGAAGAGTGAAAGAGTAAAGTTTAAATTTTTTCCCACAATATTCAATATAATTTTTATGATATTAATCAATAATTAGATTAGTTACTAATTATATGATATATTAAACATTAGTATCTCATTAATATGATAAAATATTCCAATTGCTTAGAAATAAGTTTATTAGATAATACTAATAATTATTATATTAATTTTATTAACTAATAAATAGCAATTAATTAATATACTTACATTAAAGTAATTTATATTTTATTATTTATTTAAATGATTTATTAAGTATTTGTCTAATAAAAGTATTATCAACTTGTCAACAAATTAAAAAGTTAAAAATGTCTATTGTTTGCCAGCACCTTTTTTCCCTCTCATGCGTTTGGTGTTGCTCGTGACTCTGTGTCCTCTTCTACAACCATTCGTGCCCCTCTGCCTTCTCTTGTGTCCTCCCCTTCTAAGTGAGCTCCTAGTTTGGCTTCATAGCATGTGGTGGGTTTGTGTGGAATTTTTTAGAATTCAGATGTTTCAACGTGTGTTCATCTTGCTAATACCCCTTCATCTCCCTTTGCATCTCCTCTCATGCCTACTACTTTTATGGGAGATTCTTCTTACTCTTTGGTAGCCAAATATGACTCAACTTGCCCCTCTTAGACTTGTGTGGCCTCTTCCTTGTTCCAAACCTTCCCTGATGGTGGTTTGTGGGGAGGATTTTGTTGAGAATGAGGATTTCTATTAGAGGCAAGGTTTGGTGTGTCATTTTTTCAAATTATAGCCCTCCCTTCTTGACTTTCATAAGTGGGTTTTGGATTCTTGGAGGACTTTAGTGGTTGGTAATATTAAGTTCTTCCCTTGTGCTAATGTTTTTTTGTTGCTACATTTTCTTCTATTGATGGTTGTTTCTTAGTGTTGGGTCAACTTTGGCCTTAGGGGGAGAGCTCTCTCTTGCTCAAACCCTGGGCTTCTTCCTTCAACCCCCTTACTAAGCCACTCAATGTGCATTTGGTGTGGGTTATACTCTTGAATCTCCCCCTCTATTTTTTTGAGGAGACTTGTTATGAGGCCATTGGAAACTCTATTGGTTTTTTCTGAAGGTTGATGATTCCACTTTTTTTATGGTCCATTCCCCCTTTGCTCAAATTTTGGTGGATATTGATATCTCATTGCCTCTAAAGGAAGATGTGGCTCTATTGGTTGGTGATTGCTCTTGATCATAACCGCTTGATTGTGAGGGCATAGCTTTTAAGTGTTGTCATTGTTTCACTATTGGTCACCTAGCTTCAAATTTCTCTCTTGCGCTGAAAAGGTGTGGCTACTTGGTGGAAGAATGCTAATGATGGTATCTTGATTGTTCTAGTTTCTACCTCTTTTTAGCTGGATGCCTCCTCTCAAGCTTATGATGAGTGTCCTACTCCTATCATGGATTTGGTTTGTCTTGAAGTCCCTACTATTTTTTCTCCTCCTAAGTGTGCTTCTCCTACTCTGGCTACTTCCACTCAACCTCAGGGATCTATCATGGATGGTGACTATTATTCACATGGTATTCATCATTCCCCCCCTCGTGTTTTTTTGGTATTCCTTAGGGGAGTCTCATGTTACCCCTTGTAGTGGGTACCCGAATGATAATATTGCTTCGACTATCATTCATAAAAGGCATAAAGGTCCCTCTTCTACCTCTTCCATTTCTCAATCTCGAGACTTGTTGGACAAGTCTATTGTATAGGGTCGAGACCCTTGTTTCTCATCTCTTTTTGGTTCCTTGCTTTAATCAAAAGAATTTCCAGTCTTTTTCTCGTTCTTGTCTCACCTCTAGTGAGATTTTTCCTTCTTTCCTTGATGGTTGTTTTGTATTAGGTTCTAGTCCTTCCCTCTTTGTCTTAATCAAAATTTGTCAAAAACTTTATTGGACATTGTATTATTATTAATAACAATCAAATATTGGTGAGTCCTACCTACCTTCTACTTTGGTTTCTTAGTTTTCTATTTCATTGGCTTCAAAACAACTTCAACCTACTTATGAGGTATTTGTTTAATGACTACTCTAGCTCAACATTCCTCTATTTCTATTTCGCCCATGGTCGGTCCCTTTATAGGGGAACCCTCCCTACTCCCAAATTTGAGGACTTGGAAGAATATTTTATGGATAGTTGTAGAAAGGTGAAAGAAAGGTCTACCCAAATTTGTCCCAATCTCTTACTATAGTGAAGGGTGTCAAATTGAATAGGGTTGGGTATGGAATTATTTAGGTTGGATCCTTGGGTAGTATTTTTTCATGCATTTTATTTATAATTATGTCGACTTGTGTTTAGCAACTTGAATGCAATTATATCTCACTCCCATCAAGGAGGTTTTTGTATTTGTCTCTGCCTATAGGCTTGCTTTGCAATAGGGTTGAGACCCTTTTTTTCCATTTAATGTAATTAAAAATAATAAAATATTACATAATATTTTTAGATTAAATAGTGTGAATAAGGGCATCCATTTTGGCATAGTGGAACCACTCAATACAATGACTAAATTCTCTCAATATATAAGTGAAGAGAAAAGTAAAAAAATACATTTATCCTCCTCTTCTATCTCAACATCAATACTACTCCCATTGACCCAAAATAATATTAAATGCTTTAAATTCTTAACTACAGAGTCTCCTTTCATTTATTTTATTTTTTAAATAAATCTTGTATTTGCTAACCTGTCTCCAATATTCATTACACATATCTACAAGTTCTCATTCCTTTGCAACTACTCACCATTGATATCTCCCCTCCAAGAGATCCTCCATTTTTTAGCTTCCATAGCTCATATTTTGAGCCATTGAACTTCTCAATCTTTAATATGTGATTTACATGTCTTCCCTAACTACATTCAAATACATAAAATAAATAAAATAATAGTTCTTCTACAACCACAAAAAACCCAATATTGCAAGAAAGACATCCCCTTCTATAATATATTCATATCTTTGATATTGAAAGTTGAAAATACATGTTAAATGACATAATACAAATATTAACAATGTAGTATTTTAATCCTATTATGATACAACTAAGCTAACAAAATTTATCAATTAAGTTATAAAAAAGTGAGTAGAAATAAAAAAAGCCATAAAATGTAAATCATGCAGACATTTGATATGCATGGAGAATCCCTCAAGGGGGGGAAAATTAAACCCCAAAGATACCCAAAGTTGTATTATTCCAAACAATATTGTACAATAATACAATCTAATTTTTCCTCTAATAGTATTCCAACAAAATAAGAGTACCTATGAAATATTCTTATAATCAACTATCCTAGATGCATCCAATAAAGAGAAAATTTGTAAGCAAGAAACCATCAAGTGGTAGAAAACCATGGGTCAAAACCATGAGAAATGGAAAAATGCAATTCCTTTATGGTCATGGTTAAGCATCTCAAAATAGTCTGTAACTCCTCTTACACCTCGTATGCATATTATACCCCTGTTAGACATCATTTATGTCATAGATTATAACATATCATTCAAATTGACTAGAATCCAAATCATGGGTGCTCCATGAGCATATTTAGTGTTTTTATAATATCCACCAAAATAAGATGTTGTGGAACTTCTAATTTTAACATTTTTAATGCAATCTCCATATTCAATATACATACACAATATACCAAGTATCTTAGAGAATACAAATAAATTAATGATTCCCCAACGACAAATGGGTGTCCCATTTAAACCACTCCAACACATTTGGTAATCATACAATATTTATCATCTACATAGTTAAATTGTATTTAATTGATGTAGGATTACCAAGTGAATGACACCCCTTATACTAAAAATAGTGATGGGATTTTGAGTTAGCTAAACAACATGAATTAGAAAGTGTGGATAGTTAAAATATAACTAATGAATTCAATGCTTTAAAAATAAAAAATCATGTCAATTGATTGACAACTAAGCGTCAACTACAAAAGGATTAATGGCATGATGCGCCAGATATTTTAGTGCTAATTGTAAAGATATTTGAGAAATGTGTGTTTGATGTTATAGAGTTGGCACCATTCTATTTAAAGGAAAATTTTTGAATAAGAATTCATGAAGTTTTAAAGCATGGAGAAAAACTAAAACCCTTGTGAATTACATAGAGTAAATTTGTGTTTATCAAATGAGGTGTAATTATGTGAAGTTTAAGAACGAAGTGAGAAGAATGAGTATGAAAGAATGTCACTTGGAGATTAGTACATGGTTATGGTAGGGGTAGTGCAATGGAATAAACAAAACTAAATTTTGGTGACTAAGTTGTGGGAGGAGCATAGAAACTTAAAATACCGGCACAATTTAATGAGTGTATTTGCAAAGTGCAACATGTTGAAGAACTTGTGTGGGAATCTCATGCAGTTTGATATTATAAATATGCAAGCATTCATCATTGTGAATGATAGCAAGCCATGTCATTGGGTAGTGTAATAATATAAAGATGAATATGATGAAACACTAATGGTGGAATACCAATGGATGTACATTGTAGCCTACTAGATCCTCAAGTTGCTTGAATTCACATTTTTTGGGATATTAAAGTAGTAGTGTGATCCTTGGTGATTTATTTCCACAATAATATCCTATTCTTCAAGGAGAATAATATCATTCTCATAAGTGATAAGACCATATTTCAACACATTGTGCTTCCATGCAACTAGAATTTTCTAGATAACTAGGAACCATCTAAAGATTTAGTGCACATGCTTTAGGTAGGTTAGAGCACCAAAGTAGTTTATCAATTCTATAGAGTTCATGGAGTTTATTTTGGATTAAGGAACTACCCGTGTTTTAAAGCTAAGGGTTTGTGCCCTAATCAAAGAAAATCTCGTGTAAGCCTACATTGACTAATTTCCCCTTGGAGATTTGTATGCATGTTACAAGATTGGTGTGAATGAAGTCATAAATTACATGTGTAATTTATTTGCAAATGGTTTTATTAAGAATGTGATAGAAGTTTGATTGAAATTTAAATGGCACACTATCATTCCCTCTTGAATTTTCATCTTCTTTATTACTATGTGACAATATTGGGGTAATTGGTAGTGATTCAAGATCTTTTGGAGGTCATAAATTTTGACCTAGGAGTCCAATTGAGCTTTTAGTGATTTTTCAAGATTTTTTTCAATTTGTTTTTTCTATTTAATTTCAAACTCTTGCATGGAATTAGATTAGTAATTTGGTAATTAGTGTCACTTTAATTAGTTTCAAACAATGTCCAAAATTCATAGGCCATTTAGAGAAGCATGATCAATTACCAAAATAGAGGCAAGTTAAGAAAGCTGCTAAAAATTAACAAAAAGGAAATTTTTGGATTTGTACTTAAAGGAAGTTTGTATAAGGAATAAAGGAGAATTTGTAGAACTATTTTTATTTTTTTATTATAATAATTATAACTTATATGTTGTGAATTTTGGCTACATCATCTAGTATTAGAGCAGGAAGATGGTTGGGAGAGGAGGAGGAAGATGATGTCTTGCCCAAATACATAGAGATATGAAAAATCTACAAAGGCAAGTAGTAGAGCTTGCAGGTATGATAGTAGATCAAAGAATTAGATGAAGCAATTTTGATGAATAAATAAGACAAGGAGGTGAAGATGAACATGCAGAACATGAAGATGAACAATTAGAGCACCTAACCTTTGAAGAAAGGATACTTAGAGAATTAGAATTAAGAAATGAAAATGAAGGAATTAAAATTGAAATTTCTTCTTATGCATGCAATATTCAATCAAAGGTGCTAATAGATTGGTTGAAGAATATGGAGATTTTTTGAATGGAAGACTATGATAGAGGAAAAGAAGGTAAAATTTTCATGCACTAAATTGAAGGGTCATGCAATGATATGGTGGGATTGTCTACAAAAGGAAAGAGTTAGAAAGGGGAAGGATAAAATTAGAACATGGAGAAAAATGGAGAAGAATCTAAGAGAGAGAAAACCTTGCCTATGGAAATTATGCATGCTGTAAACTCTTTTTTCATCAATTTCAAAATTCGAAACAAAATTTGTGTACTATGTGAGACTATATACAAATGAATTTCGTTGATTTCCATTTGTGTGGAGCATCAAGTGACCAAAAAAAATATGGTTGGAAGGTATGTAAATGGTCTAAAAATTTCTATTCAAGATTAACTAAGCATGTATAGGATTAGCAGTATGGAAGAAGCATACCAATTAACTTTAAAAGTAGAAGAAAAACATAGTAGGCAATATTTAAAAAGGAATAGGGGTGCGAGAAGAGGTAGAAAATGTCCATTACAAGGTGATTTAAATTATGCTGGGGAAGAATCATCTCAAGGAGTAGAGTTCAATTAGATGATACCTGACAATAATTTTAAATTCAACAAAGAGGAAGAGGATTTTAGAGAGGTAGAGATTATGGTGGTGGTAGAGGATGGAAAAAACCCATGAATACCTTTCATTTTATTTATTTGAGGTGAAGAGGGTCATAGAGAATTTGAGTGTCTAAATTGTCACATGCAAGAAAGGAGACAAGGAGAACAACCCATATTGAACTTGGTTCAATCTGAGGATGAGGAAGAAGGGGTAGACCTACAAATTCTACCAGATGTGGGAGAGAGCCTCATGATGAGGACAATGGTGATACCAAAGGAAGAGCAAGTGCAAACCAAAAGATGTGAAATATCTTTTGAACCAGATGCACCTCAGGAGGAAAGGTATGTCAAGTTCTTATTGATGATGGTAGTTGTGAAAACATGGTTTCTAAAGAAATGGTAGATAAACTAAAATTTCCTTATGAAGAGCATCCCCACCATTATCATATTGCATGGTTTAAAAATGGAAATGAAGTCACTATTGACAAGAGATGCTTAATCAAGTTTTCTTTAGGAAATATTTATAAGGATAAAGTATGTTGTGATGTCATTCTAATGGATGCATCCCATGTGTTGTTGGGAAGGCCATGACAATATGATAGGAAGGTAATGCATGATGGGGAGAAGAATACATCCACTTTTTGGAAGTATGGTTCTAAACTGATTTTATTACCTTTTAAGGATAAAGGGAAAGTTAAAAATATATTGTCCATAAGAAAAATTTCCAAAGAAATGAAAGTGATAGGTTTTTGTTATGCACTAGTGATGTAGAGAGAAGGAAGTAAAGAAAAAAATGTACCACAAAAAGCAATTAAGTGTCCTTTGGAGGATGTTATAGTTTTAGAAAATGCAAGTGCAATTGAAAATGAAAATGGGGGTGTTGCAATAGAAAAGGAGAATACTAATGAGAGGTTATAATAAATCTTGTCAAAGCCTCCAGGCTATAGTCAAGTTTGAGTCATACCAGTATTTTAGCTCTTTTATCCTTCACAAAATCAAGATTAGTCAATACTTTAGCATATTTCCATTCATTTTAATATCTTATATGGTGGATGAGTGTTCCTACTTATTGACAAGAATACCAATAATGAATAATATAATTCCCACCTATGTAATCACAAAAATTTTGTGTCAAGTTTTCATGATTAGAGAAGATATCTAAGATAACTTTCTAGGGGAGGTTAAGATGTAGCATGTGTTAGGAACACAAGACACCCCAAATAATTTGGAAATGGTTAGGGAATAGAAGAATTTTTAGTTTTAAAAAAGATAAACCTCATTATGCCAAGATAAGATAAGGCCTAGGGAATTTAAATGGAGTAAACTCCCCCCTAGGAAGTGAAAATTGTGTGCTAGTTTGGTATTAGCACTTACAAGTCCACAAATAGAGAACATATTATATATGCAAGAAACAACTATCATATACTACACCTTTGTAAGTGCTAGTCATAGGGGAAACACTAATGGATTTTATGTAGGAGGATCATACATTGCCCAAATTAATATTAATAAAATATTTCCTAGTTTGGTTGCCATCAATTATACATATAGAGGGATCATGTACCAAGAAAGTAATGGTGAAACTATGATTGACCATAGAAGGAACACCAATAGGAAAATAAAAGGATGTGTCATAACCAACTTCAATTTCCCTACAATGAGACTAATCTATAATGTTTTATTTTGACAAAGGGTCTTGGTGGAGACCATATTTCACCAATTGTAAGCTTCACCCTTGGATATAATAGAGATCTTGGTTATGGTGTGACAAGTGAAATTTTTGGTTGTTTCATGTAGATGATGTTGTTGAGTTTGTCACCTCTGCACTACAAAATATTTTTTATGGAAGCTTAATATCATTCTTACCTTTGATACTCCAATGAATGGCCAAGTGCACATAAAGTGTTTTACATGGAGAAGAATCCTTGAGAAAATATTCTATTCCTGAATTGAATCAATTGTGCACTTCAATTCATAACATAGGATAAATAAGGATGCCTATATCCTTTCCCTAAATAATATACATTAATGCCATCTCAAAGAGTAGGAAAATTTGTGTTAACCGAATCTACTATTGTGTGATTGCAACAAATACCAACACCAAAATTTGAGTGTATTGACATGTTTTCAAAAGATATGACAATAATTACACTAATTATGTGATTTTTTATTAGGATTGAGTTATGTATTATTTGAGTCAATCTTATTGAACCATATTTCATGAATAGTGGTTCAAAAGTATCCATATTTCATGTGCATGAATGGTCCACTTAGAACTTACTACATGTAGATGATGCTTATGGGGTGAAGCATGGAGACTTACCAATATGTCACCCATCCCAAAATTCTTTGATTCAAGTGTGCTTAACCATGGATTTTCCCCCAATATCAAGTCTATTTAGCTTTCTATTTCATTTTTAAAAACTTTCAAAAAGTGTTGTTCCTTAAGAACCATTCATTATAGAGTTCCTTAGCTCATTCATTGATAAGTAGGTGTTGTTTCATTAGGATTAAATTAAATAGTTTTCAAGAACCAATATAATTAGCCAATATTTCATGAGTAGTGGTTCACATGAATTCATTGTCATGTGTATAATTGGTACACTTATCACTCATTGCATCTAGGTGATCAATTATCACAAGGTGAAGCATCAAGACTTACTAGGAGGTCACCCATCCCAATATTACTACAACTCAAGCATGCTTGACCATGGAGTTCCCCAAGGTAAATCCAACTTATCTTACTACTCTCATTTGTAAAATATTTAGAAATTAAAGTGCCTTATGAGCCATTCACTATAGAACTCCTTATCTCATTCATTAACAAGTAGGTGGTATTTTGGAAAAATATCAATTATGTGAAGCTTTATAAAGATTCAATTGCATAATTTTTTATTCAATCTCATTAGCCTATATTTCATTCCTATTGGTTCAGAAGAAGCTCTCTCATATGCATGATTTGTCCACTTAGAAATCATTACATCTAGGTGATACTTGCAAGGGAGAAGCATGAAAACTTCCTAATGTAGGAAAATTTGATTCCAAACAACAAAAAGTCAAGAAGTTTGAAGAACTTGTTAAAGTTGAACTATTGTTGAAGATTATAGATGGTTGTTGTTGTTGAAGATTATAAATAAATGTTGATAAAAACAATAATTTTTGCAAAAGATATTTCAATACATTCTATAGTTTGTTAGAATTTTAGATGAAGTGACAATAGAAAATTTTATTTTAGGTGTTATATTCTAGCTATCCAATTTTATTTTTAGGAAATTAAATTTATGGATGTATTAATTATTTATATTTCATTTTAGAAGAATGCTAGTTGCTATGCTTAGGATAAGTTTTTTAGGAGATTCAGGAGTTCTATTAAACGAGAGGACACAATATATTGATTATTCTCTTATATTTTACTTTTATTTTTAGTTTTTAAATACCTACTTGGAGAACTAGATGTAAGGCATCTTATTTTAATATATTTTAAAGTTTTTTTTTATTAGATGTGTTTAGGACATCAAGTTATGTATTGTAAACATTATTTGTCTATTTGTAAGAATTTTTTTAATTAGTTTTGTAAGAGATTCATAGATAAATTTATATTATAATTTAGAATCCAATAAGTTGATTTAAGAATAAACAAGTATTTTTTAGTATGTTAATTTCTAAGTAGCCCCTATCCCATACAAAATTTACTAGGAGTGATGGTAGAGAAAGGTTTTACTAGCAAAAGGGTTTTACTATGTAAGTGAATTAAATTAGACAAGTTTATATTTGAAGCTCCTTCACTAGAGCTCAAGGTCCTAAGAATTTGAAAGAAAATTCTAGCTTCTTTAATAGATATAATGGTAGGTTGATTCCATAGTTTAAAAGTGGAAATTTTGATTATTGGCAAATCAATTAAAAGGGGTATTTTTATGGAAAGGAGTGTGTGACATCATAGCAATAAGACCTATGATTAACCTAAATATTGGAGTGAATTATGTGTGAATTAAAAGAAAAAAAAGAAAGAAGATGAGAAATGGGATTACCAAGCATTTAGAGTGTAATATACCCAAGTATCTATCCAAGAATTATCATTTTCAAGAAAAAAAAAGCATCCAGACATAATTAGAAAGTTCATCTCAAGGAAAATATTAGGTAAGGATTTCAAAGATTCAAATGCTAAGAATAAATTTTAAGAATTTAATGATGACTTGGATAACAAAAAAGTTGAATAGTATTCTATTAAAATGATAGATACTATGTATAACATGAGAACATATGGTGAGGAAATAAAAGATAATGGAGTATCTTGAGATTTCTTAAACCCAAGTAGATGCATATTGGGATTAATTTAGAAGAGCGTGAGGATTTATATACTTTAAAAGTTGGAAGATTTTATTAGATCTTTACTTACCGACAAAGAATGTCTATAAAATGTATGGGTGGTTTAGATCGAGTAAGTCCAATTTTCCCTCAAGGTAATAAGAGGGAGAACTCGTATCAAGGATCTAGTTCTAATTTTATTGGAAGAGAACAAATTAGAGATTGTGGATACTCAAGAGCTAGAGGAAGATTTAATGCAAGTTGCCAACTAGTGTTAGTTGCTTAAATGATAATTTGTGTTATATGTGATACCTAAAGGAACAAGTGGCATGTAGATAAATGTTTCTTTATTATGTGTAGAATTATCAAGGGCATAGTTTAAGGTGAAGTAACATAATGATCTAAGAATGTGCATATCAAGTTATAGAAACAAATACTATGAATGCCACATAAATTAAACCATTGAGATGTTACATCATTTCAACCAAATAATCATAACAAACCGTTATAATATTTGTTGGCATATATATATTTTTAATAATATATATATATATATATAAAATGTCGAGAGATATCTTTCTCAAGGCGCCTATGCACTTTTATGTGACAAATTGATTAAAAATTAGGCACCTCAGGAAGAATATCTCTCAGAATTTTTTATATATATTATTAAAAATATATATATGCACTACTATAAATAAACGCTCTTTAAAAAAAATGATAAAACTGCATATTTAATAATATTTGTTTCAGTTAAATGTGACACATTTTAACTTAAAAAGATTCTAAGGTGAATTTTATATTGTGTATTTTAACTTTTATTTTCAAAAACCACCTTTTATCTGATACAATCTTCTTGTAAACAACTCTTGTTTTGAGCTTTACACAATTTCACTAATTTTGCATCTAGATAGTTAATAAATTTCACTAATGCAATAAACTATTTTCTTTAATGCATTTATTGAAGTAAATAACATATTGCTTTATTTAATGCATTTATTGGATTAAATAACATATTGTAATGCATTTATGGATTAAATAACATATTGTAATGTATTTATTATATTCATCAATTATAGCAATCTCCTGTGTTCAAATAGTCAAAGGGAAAATTGATGAAGACATAAGTATATTAATGTGAATACTATAAAAAAACAATTAATCATCAAATTTAAACAAGATCTGTCGAATTAAAAATCAAAATAATTGACTTATCTAAACAGCACAAATAATCGTCTAGTGTTACATCTCATTATTTACATCCTCAGAAATGTTTCAAATCATAATCTTGAAGATAAAATCAAAGAAATCATAATCCTGTTAATCTAAATAATAGGCATTTTAGTTATTACATTTTGGAGGGCCAGAGAGAAGGAAATTCCGTACATCAAGTATTATGAAGAGAGATGTGATAAAATCAAACATATCATAATCAAATAGGTAAAATTAAAATTAATTCAATTAAATATTTGATAGCATTTGGGTAAATTAAATGTGAAACTAAGGAAACAAACCCTGAGATTGAATGATTATATACAATTTAGTATTCAAAAGCCACAGTTAGCTTTCCCATTATATGCAATTGTAAATCCAGTATCACAAACCTCTTCCAGCATCCTCTCTACCAATGCTAAAATGGGAGATCCATCGAAGGATAAAGAATAGAGGAGTTTTTTTGGATGTTGCTGCAACTTGTTGGAATTAATTTCTCACAGAATCAGATTTGGTCCAAATCTGATAAAGTTTTCAGACAATCAGATTGATCTTTCCATCACTTGCAATCAGATTTGACCTTATCTCCACCTACTACAGATGTCATCTCCCATGCAAGATATTTTGTTCTTATCCTTATATTCACTTCCTTGAGCATCGACTACAGAAGTGAACCACCATTCTACAACTATAAATACAATTGCCTAGAATTGTAAAGATTATTAGATAGTAATCTAATTGTAGATATTAGAACTCTGTAGAGTTTTGTATTTTCCCACGTAATCATGATCAATCAATAGATATAGTGTTGTAGTAGCAACCTGTTAGATTTATATTTTGTCATTTTGTTAATGATTATATTTTATTGTCTATTTTCAATATTCATGCATATTCTTATCTCCCTCTGATCCTACAATTGGTATTAAACCCAGACATGAAGATTAAGGGAGATTAGAAGTGGAATAGAAGGTCGTTCCTGTCTTGTGAGTTTGTAGTCAAAAAGAAAAGAATAAAGTAGAAGTTTGTTAACATAGCCGCAGTTGTTAATTAGTGTTAGCAGAAGAAGAGCAAGTTAAGTAAAGATCAATGAGATAAAGAAGATCGATAGATACAAATTCAATCAAGGAAAGTGCAGAATTTAATTGAAAGCGCTGCCAAGGAAAAGAGGTTGCTGATTGGATGATGCTAGTCATAATATTGAGTCAAGATGTGTAAACCTAGAAGACGGGTTGTGGTTTATGTTGTTGTTAAGGAAGTTCATCTCACTGCTTAAGGGAGAGCATGTTAGTCTAAAAACCTTGGAGAGAAAGAAGATTTTGGTGGAGTGTTGATGTTTGAAGGCATTGAAGCTATTAGCTATAATTGTAGAAGCCAAAGAAGATCTACAGAGATAAAAAGATATGAGATTGTTGTTGATTGAAGAATAGAAGCAGTGAAGATCCAGAAGAGCCATAGTTGAAGACAAAGAAGATTTGAGAAGGTCGCATGTTTCTACAGTAAATAAAAGCAGCCTTGGAAAGAGTGAATGATAGAGAGATAGCAGGTGTTGAGCCATTTGTTAAAAAAGATAGAAAATTGTCTTTAGATTTCTATCAAAGAAGATAAAAAGGACATTCTAAGAATTGTTCATCGCAACATATGGAGAGCTAGAAAAGTTGTAGAACGAAGATGCCGAAAAATGAAGAGCCTCGTTGTAGTAGAATCTATTCAGTGTGTAGTTCCTTACTATAAAAGTAAGAAGCCACCGATTTTGAGAAAGGAGATCGAAGATTGTTATTGGCAATGTTTCGGTTGAAACTGTGAGTCCGGTTGTCTTATTTAGTGCGGTATGGGTAGATAAGCTTTAGAAGGTGCAATGAATGTGATATGGGACCTCTTCTCTTGTGCAGAAAGGTATGAAGAAGGGGGTATGTGATCTCTTCTTTGTACGAACTTTCCCTAATGGGAAGGCGAGATCAATAAGAATGGTGTGTTAGTGGAGTGCAAGTGGATGAAATCTTGCATGTGAAGAGTCTTAGTAGTTCTTGTAGAGCGAAGTGGATGAGGTGTAAGTGAGTGTTGGACTAGGTTCAATGCTCAGTTTGGGTAGAACCACAAGATGTGGGTACCAAGTTGATGTAGAGTGTTCCAGTTGTGTGGGGGCTCGAAGGTGGGTGTTCTAAAATGGATCAGTCTCAACAAAGTAGATCTTTGGAGCATCAGTGCAGGGTTTTGTTGTAGGCTTACCAATGATTGGGAGTCAAACTTGAGAAGCAAAATTCTTGGAGGGAAGTCGACCTAGAGGAAGTCCAAGAGGGACGAAGTCGCAAGGTTAAAACTAGGGTAACTAGGAACCTTGGAAGCAAGTAAGTTGACCCTAGCAAAATATGAGCAAGGAGGGAGCCACAAAGAGTTAGCCTAAAGTCAAGTTACAAACCAACAAGGTTGCAAGTTAACCTAAAGATGGGGAGTTCTAAAGGAAGACGACATGGTCTGGAAAGGCTTGGATGTCGCAAGAAGTGTGACAAGAAGTGTGGAATGTCTAAAGAGAAGGATAAGTCAGCAAGATCTTAACAAGGTGTAGTTGTCGTAGTGTTGGTCTGGATGTTTCATAGCATGAAGGGGGACTTGAGTCAAACTAGGAGTTCAAGGAGTAGGATCATGTTTGGAACATGGATCCGAGGAATCAAGAAAGATTTAAAGGTTTGAGAAATGTGATTAATATTTTCTTGTAAGACATCAAGAAAAGTGGAAAACTAAAGATAGTAGGAATTATACATCTAGATTTTAAGTGACTTCAAGATTAGTTGAAGATGAAGGTGCATGAAGATACCAAGTTAATTTGTCATCATCGACGATGTGATAGAATTAAGTTCTTGCAGAAGAATGTAGTAGCTTGAGGAAGAGTACTCTCCAAAAATGAAGAAATTGAATTGGAGTTTTGTAGATCACAAGATCGGTTGACAAGTGAAACATAGACTTTTGGCACCCTAAGGACTTCGCTTGCACTTCTAGGGTTTTTCACCTAAAAGGAGAGAGATAGGAACCAAAAATGCTAATGATTCACTCAAATTATGTTATGTGCAATGTTTTCTAAGCTAAATGAAGTTAACTAAATGCAATTGACTAATCTAAATGGATGAAAATGAATGCAAAAGTGAAATTAAAGCTGTTTGAAAACACATTGTGATATGTAAACAATGAAGTAAATGAAGGAAATATGTAGAACATAAAGAAATGAGTTAAATCAGAGTGCACCTGGGTGAAATATGATGAATCTGGAATGTTGTGGATGCTGGTTGAAATCACTGAATTTTCACAGTGGGACTCATTCGCCCAGGGTGGTGAATCAGTCCTCCTCCTGGTGAAAAAGTGTTGGAAGTTGGTTTCTGACTATTGGGATCCGAAATCTGACAAAATTCATATTTTCATTCCTAAAGTGGGACTCATTTTCCACTGGTGGCGAATCAGTCCTCTCCCAAATTTTTAAAAAATTAGGAGACAACTCTACAACACCAGATCTGGAAAACATTGATTGTCAGGTTGTCAAAGTCAATTCTACAGGAAACAGACAGAAAACCTTCTCCAAGTTTGAAATGGACTTGAGTTGACTCGAATCACCTAGTTGACTTGAAAACCAATCTTCAACACCAAAAATCTTGTCAAATCTGCACACAAAAGGCTGCAAACAAACATGCAATAGGGGAAAAATGGTTGAGGGCTAGTGAATAGGGGTTTTCCTTGGTCAAACCCCACTTTTGGTAATCAAACCCTTAATGAAATAATGAAATGCAAGAGAAAGATAAACTAATAACATGTAATTTCTATCAACTCACCTAACCCTTGATGATGCAAGTCTGAAGTAATGCCAATGGATGCTTCAAAGTGCTTGAATAGTGCTTGAAAAGATGTTGCAAAATGCTTGAATGCTTGAGTGAATAGGTGAATGAATGAACTTGATGAATGGGGGTTGAAATGAGATGAAAATCACTTATTTATACAATCTTGTGCCTTAGTATCCATTCATACCTCATCACAGGCCGACATCAAGTGTTTTGAATAAAAACCCAAAAGGAAAATTTAAAAATTTTGAATTTGGGGCCAAGGGGGACTCATTCGCCACCCATGGCGAATGGGTCCCACCTAGGACCTGAAAATATGTGTTAGGAAATATGTTGTATTTAATGTTGTTTGTCAGGATAATATTCAAAAATACACTTAATTAAGTCTTATGAGGGCATAAAGGAACCAAATAAAGCATGAGAAAGGGATAAATAGTGAAAATATTCCCATAAAAGTGTGAAAGCTTGTTACAAGACTTTACAACACTTCAAAATAGGACTTGTTTAGTGATGAAAAGGTGATTTTTAGGTGAATTGTAATAAATAGAGTCTAGAAGAGTGTAGAAATGTCTTACAACACTTCACAACATCTTCACAAGACATCATTCTTTGAATTTTAGTACCTAGATATGCATGTTCAAGCCATGTTACAACATAAAATTAGAGAAAGAGAGTTCCAACACTATGAAACAAGACCTAAAAGGCCATGAAAATGACAAGGGGCCATTTTTCTATGGCACAACAAGTAAGTTGACAAAAGAATATTCAAAAGGAAAATTTCCAAAGACAAAGAAATTTGAATGTTGTGAATGTTGAAGCATATGTGTTTGAAATTAAGGGGGAATGTTGGAATTAATTTCTCACAGAATTAGATTTGGTCCAAATCTGATAAAGTTGTCAAACAATCAGATTGATCTTTCCACCGCTTGCAATCAGATTTGACCTTATCTCCACCTACTGTAGATATCATCTCCCACATAGGATATTTAGTTCTTATCCTTATATTCACTTCCTTGAGCACTGACTACAGAAGTGAACTGCCATTCTACAACTATAAATATAGTTGCCTAGAATTGTAAAGATTATTAGATAATAATCTGATCACAAATATTAGAACTCTGCAGAGTTCTATATCTACCCCCGTAATCATGATCAGTCAATAGATATAGTGTTACAGTAGCAACCTGTTAGATTTATATTCTTTCATTCTATTGATGATTATATTTTATTGTCTATTTTCAATATTCATGCATATTCTTATCTCCCTCTAATCCTACACAACTACCTTGCTAGACATGTATGGAAAAGGTGGAAACATAGACAAGGCAACTGAATTGTTTGACAAAATAAGACTATGATAAATCATTATTTAAAATGAAAAAAAAATGTAGAACTCAAATGAAATCCCCAAGGCTACCCTCCCTCTGATAACACCTTCAAAAAAAGAGCTTAAGAAATCAAAATTTTAGCATAACAATATACATAAAATATAACACCGTACTCTGTCATTTATTTGATTATTTGTAACACTTCAAAAGATAATCCCCCAAACTCGGGCCTACATGGGAAAAAGCTCAAAATTCACTGAAGGAGCTTAAATCTCCAAACATGTAGGTTGCAGATTCATTTCACAGAGTTTGCAATATATTGTAGAGAGTTTGGAGTGCCATTCGATACAAAGATCAACCTGTATAACAAAACATCACAATAAACAGACTTCATGCAATGCTACGATTCGCTAATTTACCTTAATTTCAAAATCACTGAATTTTCCTTAACTTCATTGACAGCATGCTAAAAACGTCCCATCAAAATATCCAAACAAAGTTTCACAGCCATGGAGATCTCCAAAAAAAACATGAAAATTAATAATTATTTAAAAGACAAATCTATGGAAAATTCACAACCATTTTCCCATCAAAGCTTTATCTTTCAATTTGATCTAATTAAAAAATAAAATGAAAAAGAGATAACCATCTCAAATCGAACCAATTACATGTAAATCTAAAAATTCGCAACCATATCTATAATAAAAATATAATGAATTTCAACCAAATCTTACCCGCTCATTCTGCTCTAGGTATGTATACTTCTGATATAATATAATATAAAAAAAAAAACTACATTTACTAATTATTAAAATTTAAACTAAATATGGCTCAAATGAAGTTTAATAGCTCGAAACCCACCAGAGCTTGATATGGTGATTGAGGTTGCTGGTGTATGAGGCATCTATACAAAGAAGGAGAGGTGAAAATGCGAGGCCTCTGTGGCCGTCCAGAACTGCCAGACATAAACTTGAATTCTTGGGTCTTCTTCTCCACACGCGTATGGAGAGAACGACTCAATGGTGGCCTCTGATAGCACCTGCCATGGTCATATGTTGTGCACTCTCCTCTCTCTCCCAAACATTAATAGAGCGATCATAGGTGCCAGAGTAAAGAAGTTCCAAATCAGAGGAGGCAGTTAAGAATATTTGTGTCTCTCTAGCACAACCACAAAATCAATTGAAACAAGGGAAGGTTATCATAATCTATGCAAAAAGAAGGAAAAATATTCGTTAATTTAAAATTTACAAAGATGAAAAAACTTGCAGATTGCAGGCGTTCCTTTACATGTGAAAAAACATGCATACTAATCTTGTCATCAGATCTCGAGAAAAGTAGGAAAAAGCTAACAATTTTGCATATTCAAGACCTCCCGTTGTATGTCTACTTTGTTTAAATCCACCGTTTGTTTGTCCACCATTGCTGGTGGCTAAACACAAACTCTTCGAAACAGTATCGCCGCTGCTTGGAAATGGGTGAAGATAGAAATTCATCAATATATGAGCATGTTTAATATCAGATGCATTCCAGACGTTACTTATAGCAGATTAACAGAAGATGTTTTATTTAGCAGAAGTGACACATAATGAGCAATAGAGAGTGAATGGATATTAGACGCCTCAATGCATTGATGGTAGCATGTGTTAATATTATTTGTAATTACCACCGCCAGCACAACAGAGACAGGCCCAAAAACGTCAATTTTAAGTTGATTCATTTTTGTTGACGGAGGTTCATTCCACCCTTATGTGACTGTAGAACGCCTCTCAGCGTAATTAGCATACATATATTAAAAATTAATATATATAAAATATGCCAAGAGTTATCATTATCGAGGCGTCTATTGCACTGAGATAAAATGATGAAAATAGGTGCCTCGATAATTATTATCATAATGTAAATATTAAATTAAGTACATTTAAAATGCAAGTTATAGTGGAAATGGAAGAAAATAAATAAACATGTATTTTTTACATATATGTAACATATTGTGATATTTTACTTTTCGTGGATAGACATCATGAAATCATACAATGGTTTATAAATATTAACAATTAATTACAATGGTTGAAAGCCACATTGGTATAAAAGTCATTGAAGCAAATTTGAAGAAAAAAAATACATTACATCAATTATATTCCAAAAGTTTGAGTCTATTTTCTTCAGCCTTGCACTTGGAAAGTTGTTTACCCTTTTTCATTTTCTCATAATGGTGATCATATGTGAATGGTGGCATTATTCTCAGTCCCTCTAGAGATTTTACACGAGATATTTCCACAAATGTCAATCCCGTTCTTTCTCTCAGTCGTATATCAACTGTTGCTTTTGAAAGAGTCAATCCCTAAGATTTATGTATAGTCAATGCCCATGCTAATCTCAATGGAAATTGAAGTGTTCTGCCTCTCTGTATTGGTGTTATTGGAATTTTATTTCGATGATGATATTCAAATGGTATTCCCAAATAATTGTCAAACTCAACCATCACATATGTTGGTGGTTCAGGTGGAACAGTTCCTGGTTTGTAGACAATCTTTCGAATGTATCCTAGAGCTCCATTGAAAAGACCTGCTTGTATCCAAAGATTGGAAGTCAACATGACCCTTGATTTTTTACTAATTAATAACTCTAGATCAAGTTCATCATTTGAGCAATCTTTTGTTGTATTAACACTTCCTGCTTTTGTTGCAACACTACGTGCAACAAGATGATTCAATGAATATAACATTTTCTTATTGTGGCTATGAACATTGTCATTTGTGGAGAACAAATGAACAACTTTATCAAACTCATAATTGCTTGCAACATCTAGCTTAATAGGGGTTCTCATCATAAGCAACCTTCAGTCATCAATTTGTGGGTTTTCATCTCTTAGATTTGTCAGAAGTTCATGAAATCTTTGTTGTTGGATGTTTTCTCCATCTTGTCAAAATATTTTATCTAAGGCAACTACAGTTTTGAATTCCTCCCACAATAACTTTTCCTGTATGTTGTTGTCATACACTAGTCTATCATTGACTGGAGGCAACTGGCCCAAATCTGCAACCAAAATCATAGATATACCTGAAATATAATCAATAAAAGTTATTTTCAAAATGTATACTAATATTATAGTAATTTTGTACATATGAGTTATATTAAATAATGTATATCTGAATGCATGCCTTTATTAGTCATAGTGAAAGGTATACCTACAAAGTTTATGTGTGCACTTTGTGGGAATGCTTGTCTGAGTCGAGAATCTATATTTTCCAACATGTTTTGATCGATGAAGCTCATTTCATCAATCAAAATATATTTGATATGTGTTATTTCTTCTTGAAAACTTGTAAGTCTTGTTCCTTCTAGCTGAGCAAAATCTCGTATTGAGATTTTTAATTTTGAATGAACTGTAGAGGCTCCTATATTGAATGTTGCAACTCCTGTTGGTGCAAGTAGTAGAAGGGGAGAGCGACATGGCATAGCCGCATTTTGAAGAGCTTGACTAATGGAACCAATTAGATATGACTTTCTCGTTCTTGTTGTTCCTTGGATTATCATGAACAAGGGCACTCCATTCTGATTTGTATGGAAGTGTGTCATAATTATGTCAAGTGCCTTTTTTTGTTTACCACTGAGGTTTGTGTAGTTGATTCTTTGTGGTATATCATCATGTATGATACATCCATGATCTTTCATGCTGCTTATAAAATTGATTCCTCTAGTTGTGTACTCTTCACCTTGATATTCACAAGACCAATATGCACGTCTATCAGTGTCTCTTCTCCCCAACATATATATTTCATAGACTTGTATATTTTGACCATGATGCAGTCTAGATATAATTTCCCATTCATGCTCTATGGTATTTCCATGAACAACTTCATTGTCTTCATTTTTCAGAATCGCTATTATTTTCAACATTTTCTACAGTTGTTGTTCATTCCACATGCCAAGGATTATAATTGAATGACTCCCACTTTGCTACTATGGAGTCATTATCATGACCAATATCTCTTTCTATGTCACGAAATGGGTTGTACAATAATAACTCTGGTAAATAGAAGCCAATCCATTTATCTGACTGACATGGAGGAATGGATACAAACCTAGGAAAAACTCTAACAATGGATGCACTTTTTATTGCCTCCCATTTGTTCTCTTTTTTTTATTTTAGGATTATATATCCATGATCTAATTGCATCAATTAGTGAGACACCTTCCATAGAACAAGGCCTTGTTTTATATCCATCAATGAGATATTTTTTTTGTTCTTCATTGTTGTCTTTTGTATGTACAATTACAGGTTTAAACACCTTATGTGAAACATTTAGATTAAAAAATCTTCTATTGCTCTCTACTAATGGAAGTTCTAGCAGCATGTGACATGTTTCTTGGGCTCCAATGTCTCTTTCTATAACTGTCTTAGTAAGAAGCCTTCTATATGCTCGTGCAGCTAAATCATCAAGGTTTTCCATATGTGAAAGACACATCAACATCTTGTGGTATATTTATGAGCTTTTCTCTACTTTTGCTGCATACTTTGCAATATATTTAATTATTGCATGCTTAGAAAGAACATGTTACCAATCTATATTTGCTCTCCATAGTTGCAATATGTGGCGATTATGTGAATTCACTCTGTCATCATTTCTTGTTGGTTAAAAAAAAATTCTCCTATTTATGTGTCTTCATATAATTTGGATTCCCCAAGATTCAATGGCCAAGGAACATTATACATATAATTCATATGAAAAGATCATTTTTTTTAATTTATAATTATATTAGATTTAAATTTGATACAAATATTTTTATTTAATAAAATAGTTATCTACAAACCACTTTTCTTTTTTTCTTCCTTAGGCATGTACCCTCTTTACACACACTGTGTTGTTCTACACAATTAAGTATCTCTTCATAGTCATGCTCAATATCTATCTCTACAAGTTGTCTTTTATTTTTCGTGCATGGATATTCAAGAAAATTTTGGAATGCCTAAAATAGGAAATAGAAACAAATGTATTATTATATCATGAACTATAAGTAGTTTACAAGATATAGTAGATATATATGTTCAAATTTTTATAAACATACCTACATATTTTGCTAATGTGGATTTTGTCTAGGATTTCGTGCATGAACAATGGAATGGAAATATCTCTCAGCATTTTTTTGTTGGTCCTCATTTGACCAATCAATGTTGTCCATATTTGGTGCTCCATTTATCCAGATGAATCCATGCACATGTGGTGACCCCCTATGTTTTCAGTCATATCTAGTCCAATAATCTTTAACATTCATTCCTTTTTCAAGAATTTCTTTTCTAAAAATTGAATGTCTTAAGTGCATGTAGTGTGCAACTATATGAGGGTAGTCTATAACATTTTATTTTCTCCAAATTTGTGTAACATCTCGCAACGCAACCCCAAAGGGTAAGAGCCAATATCCATCTCACATAATCCATACCTCACACTCAGTGGTTTGATGGTGTTAGGCCACACACACATGGTGAGACCATCCAAACAAGACCACAATGACATATCTCTTGTTGAATAAGGTGGTTAGCCTCCAAGAGATAGTCATCACACATAGGTGGGTAGTGGGTCCTAGCTGTGTAATAGCCTCACATACCCCCATCCTCAGGGTTCCCTGCATCTACTTCCTCGTATATACTTAACCAAGTCCAGCTCTCCCGTTCTAGATGAGGAATCACATTACAACACAAAACCAACATTTGAAAACAACAAATAGAAAACTAGTTTAGCCACCAAAGATCATAAATAATTATCAAATAAAGATTCAATTTCAGCAATAAAGCAAGAAATGCGCACAATTTCAACACTAAATCATATGTAACCACAAGGGCTACGAGCAAAGAAATTTCACAATTTGTTGCTCAACCATCACAAACAAGATAAATAAAAAAAATTCCAGTCCTTAAAGACAAAATAAAAGTCATTAATAACCAAAAGAAGATTCACAATCTCCGAAATGGCACAATACATAACTTTGTGACTAAACTGGCCACCCAATGAGGAAGGAGGAAACAACATCTGCCTATCGCAATAGCCCCTCATGTGTGGCGGAGTGGGAACACCAACCACATGGCATGAGGTGTACTCCTCGGCTACACCCTGCATCGAGTCATCATGTGACATGGACTCACCAAGTGGCCCACGCACTACTTGGCTATCCGCATGGAATGTGCACCTCATGCCATGTGGTTGGTGTGCCCACTCCGCCACACATGAGGGGTTATTGCGATAGTCGAACGTTGTTCCCTCCTTCCTCATTGGGTGGCTAGTTTAGTCACATAGTTATGTATTGTGCCATTTCAGAGATTGTGAATCTTCTTTTGGTTATTCATGACTTTTATTTTTTCTTTGAGGAACAAAAAAAATTGATTTATCTTGTTTGTGATGGTTTAGCCACAGATTGTGAAATTTCTTTGCTCATAGCCCTCGTGGTTACATATGGTTTAGTGTTGAAATTGTGCATATATCTTGCTTTACTGCTGAAATTGAATCTTTATTTAATAATTATTTATGATCTTGGTGGCTAAACTAGTTTTCTATTTGTTTTTTTCAAATGTTGGTCTTGTGTTGTAATGTGATTCCTCATCGAGAACGGGAGATCCAGACTCAGTTAAGTGTATATGAGGAAGTAGATGTAGGGAACCCTGAGGATGGGGGTATGTGAGGCTATTACACAACTAGGACCCACTACCCACCTATTTGTGATGACTATCTCTTGGAGGCTAACCACCTTAATAAACAAGAGATAGGTCACTGTGGTCTTGTTTGGATGGTCTCACCATGTGTGTGTGGCCTAACACCATCAAACCACTAAGTGTGAGGTATGGATTATGTGAGATGGATATTGGCTCTTACCCTTTGAGGTTGCGTTGCAGGATCTTACATCAAAAAAATTTATGGAAAAATGCAATTTAACTCAAAAGTTCAGACACTCTTCACATGCCAACCACATAAGGGATTAAGGTTTTTTGGAACATGACCAATCATGGTATCTGAGGTTTGCACTAATTAATCAAAGACAAATTATACCCAACTAGGTATGACGATAAGGGTTTAGGTCAAGGGTTGGCCAATGTGCTATCTCCTATTAACCATCGTCAGGGAAGGTATGCTCAGACCTATGGAGCCAGGTGGAGTCAATACCTGGTACCTATGACATACACATCGCATATACATATATACATAGCTGAAGCACATACTACATCTTGATTGTACTTAACTACCATATATATATCAATTAATTGCATCAGCATAGCTAATCATGATAACCTTTCACTTAATCAACAATAACTAACTTCATTATAATAACATTTAACATATAAAATATCAAATCAAAATCAAAATACTATCTTACCCAGGCTGGAGTTAGAGAGGTGTTACACTTTGAGCTTCTCGTGGAGTGTTTGACAGTGTTCTTGGCATTAATGCATGCAAATCGGGCCAATACATATCTGTTGCACTCAATGTGAAGAATATTGTAGGAGATCCTAATTGATGAAGCATGTCTATCAATTATGCACATTTAGCCCAATATGACCTTGTAACCCTTAATGTGGTTCCAAATCGCATCATTCTAACAGCTATGTGGGATTGGGGCATGTTTTCCATATGCTCATGTAACTCATTAATAGTGATCAACATGTCTTGAAAACATCTTTTCATAAATACGGCAGATAAACTTTGTGCACAGTGTCTCATTATCATATTCATCATAAAATACCTGAATCTTGGATGTTGACCAAAATGATGATCCCTATACTGCAATAGATGCTTCACAAATTCATATGGATACACTCGTCTCATACGAGGTTCTAACCAATCACATATTCCATCAGGAAATAATGTAGGAAATGCCATATCAAGTAATCCAGATGTAACATATATTCATTGATAGGAGATGTACCAATTCTTGGCCAATCAATCAGTGTTTTTGGATTTGCGCATCAAGGTTATTAATCCATGTATGGATCAATTCCATTTCTCTTTGAACATTAGGAGGTTTGGAAGCCATTGATGTTGTGTGCTCGATTATATTACCTTCATCTTTCTTAGCCACTGGACCCACAAATATGATTTCATTTGTATAAGAATCAAATTCCATATGCACTATCTTTAATTTGTCAAAAATATTTTCATCAAAATTTCTTGATAAATTATTGAGAGAATTTTCATCAATTGTAACATCAAAGTAAAACTTGTCATGCTCCACCTTGTATTTAAGTGCTTTATACACATGATATCTATTGATTGTAAAGTTATAATTTGTGCCATGCTGGTCCCTTCTTTGAACAATAATGATTGGCAAATGTTCTATTGTATGTGGCAAAATTTTTGCAACATGCTCTACATTTTGTGGAAAACTTATCGTGTGTCCTTTGTATTTAGATTAACCACCTATTGCATGTGTAACTTGTAGTGTCAAGTTGACACGTCCAATCAAAATCTCTTCTACCTAAGTCAATTTCGCAAGCTCCTCTGGTTGCAAACTGGGATCTATATTATTTAAAGCTGAAAACCTATGATTTCCTTTCTCTTGTCGACATCTGTTACATATGGGTCCTTCTAAGGTGTGAGATACTTTGATTCCTAGGTAACATTCCTAACAAATATAACACATATTTGGCATTCTAAAGACATCTAATTGTTGTCGAAATTGCATCTAGAATCTTTTGAAATTAACTTGTAGAATACCATTTGGGTTCAGTATATTTTGTATGCTTCTTTCTAAACTAAATTGATTCCAGTTTGACTTCCATGTTGATATGTTTCTTGGACACCTTCTATTAATGTTGAATTTTCATTTTCTGGTAGACTTGATTGGGTATCAACTTGTTGATTTTCTTGTCTTCGACAATGAAAGTTTTGTTCAAATGATTAGTGATGCCTATTGCTATCCATATTTGCTTCATCTCTAGTTTGATTTTCCAATTCTTTCACTATTACTTTTGCCTTTTTCCTAGCATATCTTTGTTGCACCATAGCTATAATATATATATATATATATACTTGAGAGAAAGCAATTGTATTATTCTTGGAGCATTGTCCTAGCCAAGAAGCTTGGACTTGGAAAATTAAAGTGGAAGAATGGTAAACCTATTCCTATTGTCGAGTAATTGCATTTGACATTTTTTTAAAATGCAAAATGAATATTTAAAATACAAGATAATTTTAGATAATTGTTGAATAACAAATACATTTGTATTAAAAGAAAATCAACCATGTATACATTAAATATAAAGTTATCAAACTAAATAGACTTGGTAGACGAAAGGTTAATAATTATCATGCTAGTGGCAAGCTACACAACTATAACACATCTTTTTATATTAGTCTTTATATACTCATCTGCAAAATTGCTATTATATAAATTTGGCGAGATTTCCTTCCAAATAAGAAATAAACTTAGAAATATCCACTAAGTTTATTTGAAATGTTTGAAAACATTGTTTTAAATAAAAAGAGGGTAAAAACTTTATTAATTTCCAAGAGAAGTACAAAGCAAAGAGAAGAGAAAAAAGCTAGAAAGGGTAAGAAACCCCAAATAAGAAATCACTCCACAATCATGCAACATCTCATATCCTCAGTAACCCATACCTCCAAGTCCTGGGAAAGATCCTCTGGTAAGTTGTCCCAATCATCCACCATCCAAGTTTCATTATTCTCTGAGGCCCATTTGGCCAATCCACTAGAGCTTAGCAATTGAATCTAATAAAGCTTTGCTTTCAGATGAATAATCAAACTTTTTTGTTGTTATGATAGTGCACTTAATCCTCTGTTCATCATTATAAGTCTCTCTTTTCAATTGAAGTTTAAATATATATTTGTTTAAAAGGACATTTTGTATAATGTGTCCAAACTTAACATCATCTTGTTCTCCATGCTTCAAAATATTTAATTCTTTTGTTGTAACACCCATAATTTCTTCTATTGCTTCTTCAAAAGCAGTAATCCAAGTGAAAGCAGTATGGTCTTGCACTTTGCATTGAAGTATATATTTATAATCACATTCAGGGAAACTTTTATCACATCTTCCACAATACCAATTACCATTTCCATTAGTGTTCACCTTCTTTTTGCATTTCCTACGTCCAATTTTCAAGGGGCAAGTTGTATAACAAAAATTGTCTACCTTTATGAAAGATAAGGTATCTTTTATCACTATCCAATAAGGTTTATTAGACTTACAAAGTTCCTCATCCTCAATTTGTGTGATACTTTTTAACATTTTATATTCTATTACAGATGAGATTTCCTTTGTAATAGAATGAGAATTGAGATATTTTCCTTCTGCATCAAACCAAAATCTCAATCGTTGTGACTCTAGAAGATTTGGATTTATAAGAAGTTTGGTTGTAGTAATTGTTCCTACAGATTTTCCACCAAAATCACCAATTCATCCAGCCTTTATAGCAAGAATGGGGAAAGTTCCTAAATCACACATTTCTTGAAGTTGGCCTTCCTTATTGCAGAAACCACCCCACATTGTTAATTCCACCATACAACCCAACATGTCTTTTAGTTGAAGGGTTCCTTTTTGAGTTTGTGTGGCATTCTTTCTGAATATTTTGTTTGGTGTGTCGATTGACAAAACAACACCAATGATATCAACCATAGAATTGCTTTTCATGTTCTCAATTTCACTTATTGGTGTAAAATGGAATTATTGTTATGGTATAAAGCTATCCTCCTCCAAACAAAACTCAACTATTGAATTACTTTCTAATAAAATTTCTCATTCATTCTTTAAATGGTTGAAATTCTTTTGTGTAGGTTTGAGTCTCCCTTTTGAGATGATAAACACTTTCCCAGTTTCTATGCGACCATAAAACCATTATGCAACTGCATTAAAACATGTTACTCTTATTTCACCACTATCTAAATCAACCAAGTCAAAATTGAAAACTTTTCCTTCTCCTTTTGCATTGTTAAAATGATGAAGTTCACTCTTTGTAGTGACTCTCGCCTTTATTGACCATCTATTTTGGTACGGATTTAATGTTGCAATAGGAAAGGTTCTTGTAGGAGGTTCATTTTTTCCAACAATTGGGTGATCATATGGATTGTTGGTAGGATTCATGCCTGAGCCATCATAATATAGGAAAAATATTATTCAATAGAATTAAAACATGCCCACAAAAATGGAAGAGAATAAAGTTTGCACAAATTTAAACAATTTAACCATTTCTATAAGAGAAAACAAATATTAAAATAATAAAAAGTACACGACAAAAGATAAGTATTGTGATTATACACTATTTAAAATAGTGGAACAATTGTACAACTCATGTGTTATTTTAAAGAGCACCTTATATCCAAAGGTATGCAAAGCAATTTAATACATAATTTAACACAACTTATTTACTTCTTTATCAAATAAATAGCTAATATATAAAAGTTGACATTATTCAATTAGACTTAAAATATGATTTCAAAATGATACAAAATTCATATTGATGACCCACAACAATATTATTTCTCTACACATTATCCAAGTACACCTGAAATTCTTCAACAATACGAGAGGAATCATATTCCTTGTATTGTTCATCATAACACAACTCTTTCAGGAAGCTGCAAAATTCAAATACCTTTTCAGAAGTAGCACGAAGTTTTTTAGCAGTTTGTACCATTGATACGATATCCCAAAAATTGATATTTTGTGCATATATGCTTGTTAATTCAAGTTTCTTAACAATTTTTTCATAATCATCTGAAAGATATCTTCATAGACTTTCAATATCGATTTCATTATATTTGTTTGATCTAATTGACACATTTGATACCAGATGACTTGACACAGATTCTTCTGATTTTGCACTTTGTAGATCATTTTGATTACTTTCTTCCACAACATTTTCCATGACCTATAAGAAAATCCACTAAGATTACTATCTATTTAAAAGATTTTTTTTTTTAAAAAAAACATATGAAAAATATATGTAAATAAATATTATTTTATTTAATAACCATAAATAAAAAAAATTCTTGAGATTTATTATTAAAAAAATTTAGAAGAATATGAATGTAGAAAAATAAGATTACAAATATATTGGTGAATGGACTAATTGAAATTCTTCCTTATTTTGACTAAAGTGAACTATTGTTTTGTTCCTTATTTTTGATAATAGGAAAAAAAGGTTTTGAATTGTTTTGTTCCTTATTATTAAAATGATAAATATGTATATGCTTTTAGCTAAATTATATAAATAAATTCAGTAAAAATATAAAGAATAAATATTGATTAATTATTTTATTATCATCATTTATATTAATGATAATTTATAATTTAACACTTTATGACTTTACTGTGAATAAAATTGTTCACTTTACCTAATTTACTCTTTGTTGTTTTGAAAATTAAAAAGAAGATTTCAGCAACATAAATAATTTTATGGAGTGGGAGCTCTCATAAATTTGAAGAAAATACTTTAATATAAGAAAGTAAAATCTTATCCTAAAAAATAGTTCATTTTTTAGTTGTATTTCCATTAGATTTACAAATTGAAATATTATCCTAAAAAAAACTTTTTTTTAGTTCTATTTCCATTAGTTATATTTTCAATCTTAAATTTTACTCTTACATATAAATATAAAATTTACAAAAGCACTTAATTATAAAACAATTCTATTTTTTTTTACTTCCTATTAAAATTCAAATAATTTCTATATAAACTTACTTTCTTATTTACTTGATTTCTTAATTTAAATCTTCAAAATAATATTGAAATCCCCATATTGTTTATGAAATTTTTATTTTTACTTTCTTATAATATAAATTAAAAAAAAGATACAAATTATTGCATTAGCAAAAAGCTTATAAACTTCATTAATTTAAACTTCCAAATAAAACCAATATTTCTATACTCCTTCAATAATTTTTATTTTAGTTGTATTTCCATTAGATTGAACTAAAACTAGCATATATATATTTAATAATATATATAAAATATGCCGAGAGATATCCCTATCAAGGTGCCTATTTTTTAATCAAATTTTCGAGAAGGATATCTCTCGACGTATTTTATATGTATTATTAAATATATATATGCTAGACCCAACATGTAATATCTTAAATAAATTATTTTTATATTTATATATTTTATATTAAATTAATATAATAATTAATATATTATAATATGATAGTATAATATTTGTAATACAATTTTTAAAAATAATATATATAATTTAATATTTAAATGTTAAGTTAAAATATAAAAATATATTTTTAGTATATTTATAATATTATAATAAAAAATATTAAATCATCAATATTTAGTCAGGATTATTAAAAAAATATTTAGTTAGGATTAGGGTTAGGGTTAAGGTTAAGAGATATAGTTAAGGTTAGGGTTAGGTCTAGAGATATAGTTAGGGTTAGGGTTAGTGTAACACCCCTCCATTTTGGATGTTTGGATCGGTAGTGTTTTCTTTGAAATGCTTTGTTTTGTTTATGCTGTGACTTTGGAACTTGGTTACTATTTGATCGTGAACTGTTAAGCAATGCGTATGTAATATTTTAATGTGATGTTATTTTACTATGATGTTATCTTTATTGCATGTTTTGGATTAACTTAGAAGATATTTGATTTAACGATGTTTTATGCTATTAATCATATCATTGAAGTTAGAATCGTCAGTTAGTAATTGTGTATTAGTGAAGGGGACAGGACTGTATCACTCGCTTACGAGTGCCCTACGATTCTGATATTTCCTCTTCACAGTGTGTTTCATCATATTATATATATATATGCATATCAAGGTACTCTTTGTTTTCAGGTTGACAGGGACATGGCATCGACTCCACCTGGTTCACAGGTTTGAGCATGTCCATTGACCAATGGAAATTGATTGGGAGATAGTAGCTAGGTTTTCCGTGCCAAGTCGTCACCCTAGTCATAGTGTGTCGTCAAGTTGTTGTCGAGTTAGTTGTTTTAATTTGGTCCATTTCACCTTGAGTATTTATTTAATTTCAAATTATGAAGGTTATTAAATAGCTTGCGTAGTTAAATTTATGTTTAAATGTATTTAGTTGCAATGTTGAAACGTTATTTGTTTTATTGATTGATTTGATTTAATTAATAAAATTAGATTGAGTTTTTTGATTAATTAGATTAATGGTGATATTTTAAATGAAATAGTTGTTTTGGCATTATTGTATATAAAGATTTAATTAAAATAAAAGTAAAAATCATGTTTGGATAGTTAGAGTTAAATTAAAATAAATAAATAAATAAAAATGAAAATGTGTTTTTAATTTCACTTTTGAAAATTATTGATAAAGTAAATTCTTGGCAAAATTTGTATTCTTTTGTTTTAATGAATTTTGAAAAATGTATGAGATTTGAATTAGAAATTAGAAATTTGTTTTAAAGTTAAAAATTGGAAATATCTCCAAATTCCTCAATAAATTTAGTTGGTGGGGATATTTTAGGGGTTTGACCAATTTGGGGGAAAAACTCTATTTTAGAAAATGCAATTTGATATAATTTTCAATTTCCAATTTGGGGAAAAAAGATTTATTAGCTGTGGCTTTGCTTAGATTGGTGAAGGAGATTGAGACTATTGCTTGAGTTGGATTCAAAAGAGGAATTGAAAACACCATTGTTAAAGTCTTCAAGCTTTGGAGAAAAACTAGGTTCCCTCTTTGGTTTTATTTTATTTCTTTCATTTTGGAAATGAGTTTCAATCTGTGTTATGCTGTTGAAAAATCTTTGAACTGCTGTTTGGAATTTCAGTTAAAACCCCTGAGAATTTGTTTTAAAACTAGCAATAGAAAACTTGGAAGGATTCAAATGAAAAGTTTTAACTTCTCTGTCAAATTGGTGAATACCCATAAATTTTCATCATATTATTGTGCTTTAAATTCTTCTTCTCAGCCTTCTCCTCAAGAAAATTTGCTCAATATGACTGTGTAAGGGTAGTTTGAAATATATTTATATTCATTTATATTTTGCATATAAGTTTATAAGCTTTGGGTGAGAATATTTTCATTTAAAAGAATTGTTTTTTTTAACAAAATGATTTATGTGTTTTTCGTCTAGCTTTTTTTCCAGGGAAGTTGTTTTTAAATAAATTTTATTAAAATTTATGAAAACCCGTGGGTTTTTGGGAGGGGGGGTGAGGAATGCCCCCACAGCTGCCCCCAATGGAGGCATTGGCTATGGAGGCAGCGCCCAGCGTTGCCCCCACAGGCAGCGACCCCATGAGGGGCTGCGTGGGAGCTTCACAGCCCAGCAGGGGCTGCGTCCCCTGTTTGAGTTGCGCAACTCATGCATTAGATTAGGTTTTTTTTTATAATATTATTTGTTTATTATTTAATTTTATATATATAATTATATATATATATTTATATATATAATTATAATGTGTATTATTTTTAATATATTTATATATATATATAATATATATATTTTATCATGTATAATATTTGAATATTATATATATGATATATATATGTATTTGTATATATATAGTATATTTTAAATAATTGGTTATAATTGTGAATGGAAGGGAAAGAGTTGTTTTTTCAAAAATAAATAATTAAATAACTTGTCATATGGAAATTCTTTAATCAATTGATTTAAAATATTGGTATGTTTAAATAATAATTATATATTCAACTTATATACATGTGTGTGTATACATTAAGTATATATATATCTATGTGTATATTTATAATTTGATTATATTTTAATATAGGTTATTTCAAGATGATTATTGTTATGTAATAGAAGCAAAAGTTGATTTATTTAAAGTGGACGTTGGAAACAAATGACTTTATTTATAAAGATGATTTTAATTCTCATCTATGAATGAGCAAATAGAATTAAATATTTAATTTAAATTTCTCTATGGCGTCAAGTGATTTGTTTTATTTTGAGTATGAACGAATAATGCTAATTATTTAAATTGAATTCTTGTGCTATACTAGTGCTTGGCTTGGGTTTAGGAAACTCGAACATTAGTTTATTTAAATTGTCTGAAGTGGTTGCTAGCTATGTTTGATCATTCTCGATGTTGTGCAAATTGAGTAAATGTCTTGAAGTCTTCCAGATAGGGTTTCATTTAATTGTATGGGTTTTTGTTATGATAGTCAACATTTGGATTGTCTTGGGATTTGTGTCTCCTTGGGATTAGGAGAGGGTTATGTGTTTGTGCCTCCTTTGGAAGGATTGGGTATGTATTTTGTTTTCCTCCAGTGTTGGAGTGACTTTCCCTTGTTTGTTGCCTCCTTGGATTAGGAGAGGTTTTGTGTGGTCTGTGCCTCCTTTGGAAGGAGTGGACTTTGTATTTCGTATTCCTCCAAGTGTTTGGAGTGGGTTTTGTTTTACGCTACCTCCTTGGATTGGAGAGGTCGTCTTATCTAGTTTAACCATTGGATTGTGGTTTTGTACCGTGTGGGTTGTCGATAGGGGAGTGGCTCTTTGTGGGGGTCCAGCACACAAAGGGGTGCCAGGGTAACTCACCTAGGGTTTAATCAAGTGATAATCTAAAATAATTAATGGGGATCTTTCACACTAATAAAGATAATGAATGCCTCTCTCTTGAAGCTTGTGTTTGATAATGCTCGAGATGAGACAAGACGCATAGTTTTGCATGAGGGTCCAGCAGCCGGTAGAGGCAAGCCAGGGTAACCCAAGATGGGGGTCCGGTAGCCTAGGAAGGTTGAGCTAGGGTAACTCATGGAAATTTATGTATGACACTCTACCTACGTCAGCAGTCAGTCAGATATTGTGTGGTGTATAGATGATGTTCATGATCATTGTTCTCTAGAAGCACTGTAACTTTGTGTTAAGTGATATTGTGGTTGTAGTTGTTTCAATTCAGCTTTGTTTTAGCCTGTGTCTAGTGGTAGATGGTCTTGTGTTGGATTCATGGTTACTATCTCCTAGCATGGGGGGTGAGCCTTCAGGTATCACATGGTTGGGTGGAACATGCACCTTAATCCGTTGGGTTGTCTTCTTGTTCGTGTGGATGATATTTCCAGTTCGAGAGCTCGTGGGATGCTGTATCAAGTCATGCTTTATCCTTTTAGTTGTAGATTGTATTTGATTACCCCTCATTATTATCGAGGTGGAATTTGTAATTTGTAATCATGTTTATTGGATTGATCTCATTCGGGGAATGAGCATTGTAACCTTATTATAAATTAATTGTTATTTGAAATCATGTGTTATTTATTATTCTTGATGTAATTAATCTTATTTGGAATGTATGCATTCTTAATGCTTTATGTAATTGAATGTTATGGTTAATTCTTGTTTCTCGTTTGGGTTTAAGTAACTCAGTCTCGTAACCTAAGGGGATTGGTTGGCAATGGTTAGTGAACTTGTGTGTTATTTATTCTTAATCAAAAAAAAAATAGTTTGTTTGTGTAGTAAATTGCAACTTCCCCTAGGGTTGTGTGGTGGGGTGTTACACATGGTATCAGAGCCCAAGTTTAAACACTGGGCGCTTTGGGATAATGTGGACCCATTAAGCTATTAGTTGCGTAGGTCTATACTCTAGGAACTATGAGCCATGGCGTTGACCTAGATGCTTTGTCTGATAGTTATGTTTTCCTTTTGGCTTGATCTCACTGGTCTACCTAGAAGTTGTTGTGAGGTGGTGTAGGTCCAATGGTGCAAGAAGCCAGTGGAAAGGATAGGATCCTCAGTGTAGTGCGCAATGCACCGATATCCTTCCTATTGGAAGAATGCATTAAGGACAATTGTGTAGTGTGTGAATTTGGTGTGTTGTGTGTGGTGGACGACAACCAGCTTTGTTCTTATGTCCGCCCTTGCATGTCTTCTTTTCCTTTACCTCATTTTGTGCACGTGATTGTCTGATTGAGTCTATGTGGTTTTGGAGTTGCTTGGCATGTTATATTGTTTTGAAATTGTGAATATGATAATAGAAAATGAATGATCATGTTGTTAGTTCATAGAGATTTTTGCATACTCTCATATGGTTGATGCATTTGTGTGAAAGTGATTGTGTGATGATGAAACCATGATTGCATTCGTTCCTATGTTAGAACTGCAAATAACTCTTGTCTTCTCTCTCTTCCCATTGGTTTAATGAAGATGTTTTTCCTTGAGTGTGTGGTGTATTGAAACCCATGGTATGTTGTATCTTATGAGAAAATGCTTATGTATTCATGAAGGTTTGTTTTATTAGATCAAACCTTGGGTAAAGGACCTAAGCCCCCAAGTTGCATTCATAATCATGGAAAATGTATAATATGAATAGAAAATTGTTTTGCAGTAAGTCAAAGTTTAGAGAAAAGGGATTAGGGAAACCATTGCATGTTAATGATAATAGCATAATAGGTACATCTTGTTGGTGAGGCCTATAGTCCACAACTTTATTGTTGAGTCTTAAGAAATCATGTAGATGTTAAATTATTGTACCTGGATTCAAAATGCAAAATGTTAAACGAATATTGAAGTGATAATGTTGCATACCTTGTCTTGAGTAAACATTGTAATGATATCACACGATGTGTGGCCTTGTGATGATTCTCGGTGATGTGTATTGGTGCATATGTGTTATGTATGTTAATCCTCGGATATGTATTTTGGAGATTTGGTGGTTGGATGCTTCACCATGTTGTTTTGTATGGTTTGACAGTGTGCTTGGTTGGGTTGATTATAGCACGGGTTGTTGTTTTAATGTTGAGGTATGGAGTGTTTCAATTTTTGGAACCATTGAATATGTGTGATTTTATGGAGTTTGTACTAGGAGTGTTTGCAGGCTTCTAGGAGTAAGCCTGACCCTAGGGGGAGAGGATGTAACACCCCTCCATTTTGGATGTTTAGATTGGCAATGTTTTCTTTGAAATGCTTTGTTTTGTTTATGCTGTGACTTTGGAACTTGGTTACTATTTGATCGTGAACTATTAAGCGATGCATATGTAATATTTTAATGTGATGTTATTTTACTCTGATGTTATCTTTATTGCATATTTTGGATTAACTTAGAAGATATTTGATTTAATGATGTTTTATACTGTTGATCATATCATTGAAGTTAGAATCGTCAGTTAGTAATTGTGTATTGGTGAAGGGGACGGGATTGTATCACTCGCTTGTGAGTGCCCTACGATTCGGATATTTCCTCTTCACGGTTTGTTTGATCATATTATATATATATGCATATCGAGGTACTCTTTGTTTATAGGTTGACAGGTACATGACATCGACTCCACCTGGTTCACAAGTTTGAGCATGTCCATTGACCAACAGAAATCGATTGGGAGATAGTAGCTAGGTTTTCCGTGTCAAGTTGTCACCCTAATCATAGTGTGTCGCCAGGTTGTTGTCGAGTTAGTTGTTTTAATTTGGTCCATTTCACCTTGAGTATTTATTTAATTTCAAATTATGAAGGTTATTAAATAGCTTATGTAGTTAAATTTATGTTTAAATGTATTTAGTTGCAATGTTGAAACGTTATTTGTTTTATTGATTGATTTGATTTAATTAATAAAATTAGATTGAATTTTTTGATTAATTAGATTAATGGTGATATATTAAATGAGATAGTTGTTTTGGCATTATTGTATATAAAGATTTAATTAAAATAAAAGTAAAAATCATGTTTGGATAGTTATAGTTAAATTAAAATAAATAAATAAATAAAAATGAAAATGTGTTTTTAATTTCACTTTTGAAAATTATTGATAAAGTAAATTCTTGGCAAAATTTGTATTCTTTTGTTTTAATGAATTTTGAAAAATGCATGAGATTTGAATTAGAAATTAGAAATGTGTTTTAAAGTTAAAAATTAGAAATATCTCCAAATTCCTCAATAAATTTAGTTGGTGGGGATATTTTAGGGGTTTGATCAATTTGGGGGAAAAACTCTATTTTAGAAAATGCAATTTGATATCATTTTCAATTTCCAATTTGGGGAAAAAAAATTTATTAGCTGTGGCTTTGCTTGGATTGGTGAAGAATATTGAGACTATTGCTTGAGCTGGATTCAAAAGAGGAATTGAAAACACCATTGTTAAAGTCTTCAAGCTTTGGAGAAAAACCAGGTTCCCTCTTTGGTTTTATTTTATTTCTTTCATTTTGGAAATGAGTTTCAATCTGTGTTATGTTGTTGAAAATCTTTGAACTACTGTTTGGAATTTCAATTAAAACCCATGAGAATTTGTTTTAAAACTAGCAATAGAAAACTTGAAAGGATTCAAATGAAAAGTTTTAACTTCTCTGTCAAATTGGGGAATACCCAGAAATTTTCATCATATTATTATGCTTTAAATTCTTCTTCTCAACCTTCTCCTCAAGAAAATTTGCTCAATATGACTGTGTAATGGTAGTTTGAAATATATTTATATTCATTTATATTTTGCATATAAATTTATAAGCTTTGGGTGAGAATATTGTCATTTAAAAGAATTGTTTTTTATTACAAAATGATTTCTGTGTTTTTCGTTGGTTGGTTTTTTTTCAGGAAGTTATTTTTAAATAAATTTTATTAAAATTTATGAAAACCCGTGGGTTTTTTTTGGGAGCGGGTTGGGACTGCCCCCACAGCCACCCCCAATGGAGGCGCTGGCTGTGGAGGCAGCGCCCAGTGCTGCCCCCACAGGCAACGACCCCATGAGGGGCTGTGTGGGAGCTTCACAGCCCAGCAGGGGCAGCGTCCCCTGTTTGGGTTGCGCAGCTCATGCATTAGATTAGGTTTTTTTTATAATATTATTTGTTTATTATTTAATTTTTTATATATATAATATATATATTTTATTATGTATAATATTTGAATATTATATATATGATATATATATGTATTTGTATATATATATTATATTTTAAATAATTGGTTATAATTGTGAATGGAAGTGAAAGAGTTGTTTTTTCAAAAATAAATGATTAAATAATTTGTCATATGGAAATTTTTTAATTGGTTGATTTAAAATATTAGTATGTTTAAATAATAATTATATATTCAACTTATATACATGTGTGTATATACATTAAGTATATATATATCTATGTGTATATTTATAAGTCGATTATATTTTAATATAGGTTATTTCAAGATGGTTATTGTTATGTAATAGAAGCAAAAGTTGATTTATTTAAAGTGGACGTTGGAAACAAATGATTTTATTTATAAAGATGATTTTAATTCTTATCTATGAATGAGCAAATAGAATTAAATATTTAATTTAAATTTCTCTATGGCGCCAAGTGATTTGTTTTATTTTGAGTATGAATGAATAATGCTAATTATTTAAATTGAATTCTTGTACTATACCAGTGCTTGGCTTGGGTTTAGGAAACCCGAGCGTTAGTTTATTTAAATTGTCTGAAGTGGTTGCTAGCTATGTTTGATCATTCTCAATGTTGTGCAAATTGAGTAAATGTTTTGAAGTCTTCTAGATAGGGTTTCATTTAATTGTATGGGTTGTCGTTATGATAGTCAACCTTTAGATTGTCTTAGGATTTGTGCCTCCTTGGGATTAGGAGAGGGTTATGTGTTTGTGCCTCCTTTGGAAGGAGTGGGTATGTATTTTGTTTTCCTCCAGTTTTGGAGTGAGTTTCCCTTGTTCATTGCCTCCTTGGATTAGGAGAGGTTTTGTGTGGTCTGTGCCTCCTTTGGAAGGAGTGGACTTTGTATTTCGTATTCCTCCAAGTGTTTGGAGTGGGTTTTGTTTTACATTGCCTCCTTGGATTGGAGAGGTCATCTTGTCTAGTTTAACTATTGGATTGTGGTTTTGTACCGTGTGGGTTGTCGATAAGAGAGTAGCTCTTTGTGGGGGTCCAACACACAAAGGAGTGCTAGGGTAACTCACCTAGGGTTTAATCAAGTGATAATCTAAAATAATTAATGGGGATCTTTCACACTAATAAAGATAATGAATGCCTCTCTCTTGAAGCTTGTGTTTGATAACGCTCAAGATGAGATGAGACGCATAGTTTTGCATGAGGGTTCGGCGGCCGATAGAGGCAAGCCAGGGTAACCCAAGATGGGGGTCCAGTAGCCTAGGAAGGTTGAGCTAGGGTAACTCATGGAAATTTATGTATGACACTCTACCTACGTCAACAGTCAGTCAGATATTATGTGGTGTACAGATGATGTTCATGATCATTGTTCTCTGGAAGCACTATAACTTTGTGTTAAGTGATATTGTGGTTGTAGTTGTTTCAATTCAGCTTTGTTTTAGCCTATGTCTAATGGTAGATGGTCTTGTGTTGGATTCCTGGTTACTATCTCCTAGCACGGGGGGTGAGCCTTCAGGTATCACATGGTTGGGTGGAACATGCACCTTAATCCGTTAGGTTGTCTTCTTGTTCGTGTGGATGAGATTTCCAATTGGAGAGCTCGTGGGATCTTGTATCAAGTCATGCTTTATCCTTTCAGTTGTAGATTGTATTTGATTACCCCTCATTGTTATCGAGGTGGAATTTGTAATTAGTAATCATGTTTATTGGATTGATCTCATTCGAGGAATGAGCATTGTAACCTTATTGTAAATTAATTGTTATTTGAAATCATGTGTTATTTATTATTCTTGATGTAATTAATCTTATTTGGAATGTATGCATTCTTAATGCTTTATGTAATTGAATGTGATGGTTAATTCTTGTTTCTTGTTTGGGTTTAAGTAACTCAGTCTCGTAACCTTAGGGGATTGGTTGGCAATGGTTAGTGAACTTGCATGTTATTTATTCTTAAAAAAAAAAATTAGTTCATTTGTGTAGTATATTGCAACTTCCCCTAGGGTTGCGTGGCAGGGTGTTACAATTAGAGTTAATATATAGTTAGGATTGGGGATAGGGTTAATATTAGGATGAGAGATAGGGTTTGCATCAAAATTAGGATTAGGGTTATCATCAAGATTAGCTTAGGATTAGGGTTACAATTATATTTAGGGTCAAGTTTAGGGTTAATAGATATAGTTAGGGTTGGGGTAATAATTGGGGTTAAGGTTATCAACATTAGGGTTATATTTATGTTTTGGATCAAGTTTAGAGTTAGGATTATGGTTATGTTGGGGTTAAGAGATATGGTTAGTCTTAGGATTCAAGTTAGGATTAGGGCTAGAGATATAGTTAAGGTTAGGGTTAGGGTTAAGAAATATAGTTAGGATTAGAAATACGGTTAACATTATGATGAGGGTCAGTATTCGCATCAAAATTAGGCTTAGGGTTAGCATTACGATTAAGGTTACATTTAGGTTTTTAGTCAAGTTTAGGGTTAATAAATATAGTTAGGGTTGGGGTAATAATTGGGGTTAAGGCTATCAAGATTAGGGTTATAGTTATGTTCTCGATCAATTTTAGGGTTAGGATTATGGTTAGGTTGGGGTTGAGAGATATAGTTAGGTTTAGGGTTTAGGTTAGGATTAGGGCTAGAGATATTTTTAAGCTTATGGTTAGGGCTAGAGATATAATTAATCTTATTAAACCCTAACATAAAATGAACACCTATTGAACTCTGACCCTAACCCTAATGGACTCTAAAAGTGTTCCTAAAAATGTTCCTAATTAAACTATAACCCTAATTTAACCTTAACCTAAGCACTAATCCTAATTGAATTCTAACCATAATCCTAATTGAATTCTAACCCTAACTTTGAAGACCATCTTAATCCTAACCCTAACACTAACCCTTACACATTGATTGACTCCTAACTATAACCCTAACTCTAAATGATCCCCAATCCTAACCCTTTAATTGAATACTAAACCTAACTCTGATTAGAACCCAATTTGAACCTCAATTGTAACATTTACCTCATAATTAGACTATAACCGTAATTAAACCTTTACCCTAATTGAACCATATACCTAACCCTAATTGAACCCTAACCATAATTTAACCATATCCCTAACCCTAACTGTAATTTAACCCTAACCCTAATTAAATATTAGCCCTAGTTGAACCCTAACTATAATTGAACCGTAATCTTAAGTGAAGCCTAATTGTACCTAACCTTGACCTTGACCTTGAGTCCTAATTTAATCCTAACCCTAATACTTAACACCAACCCTAATTAAAATCCTAAGCTTTATTGGAGAACCGTAATTGTAACCTAACCCTAGCTGTAATTTAAACCTAACCCCAACCCTAACTATAACCCGGACCCCAACAATAACCATAATCCTAAACCTTATCCTAATTCTAAACCTAACCCTAATTTTAATTTTACTCCTAATCATAATTCTAACCCTATTTGTAAGCTTAATTCTAATATCAACCCTAACTCTAATTATAACCCTAATCCTAATTAAACCCTAAACCTATTTAAACCCTAATCCTAACATAACCTTTACACTAACACTAATCGTTCGAACCATAACCCTAACCTAACCTTAACATTAACACTAATCAAAACCTAACCCTAACCCTATTTGAACAGTAACCATAAGCGTAGTTGAACCCTAGCTATAATTGAACCCTAACCCCAATTAAAATGTAACCCTAATTTAATCTTAGTCCTAGTTGAACCCTAACTGTAATTGAACCCTAATCTTAAGTGAAGCCTAAATGTACCTAACCCTAACCCTGACCTTGAACCCTAATTGAATCCTAATTCTAACACTTAACAATGACCCTAATTAAAATCCTAAGCCTTATTGGAGAAGCCTAATTGTAACCCTAAACCTAATTGTAACCCTAAACATAATTGTAACCCTAACTAAATTCTAACCCTAACTCTAAACTATAATTAAATCTAAAGCCTAATTGTACCCTAACACTAACACTAACACTAACCCTTACCCTAATTGAACCCTAAGCCTAAGCCTATTGAACCTTAATTGAACCCTAATTCAAATCCTAATTGAATTGCAACCCTAACCCTAAATGAACACTATCCATAATTAGACTGTAACCATAGAAAGAATTAAAATCTAACCCTAGTTTAATCCAAACCTTAGTTGAACTCTAACCCTAACATTAACCTTACACTAATTGAACCCTAACTATAATCCAAACTTAAAATTCAATTCTAATTGAATCCTAACCCTAATTGAATCTTACACCTAACCTTGATCATAACCCTATTTGAAACCCAGTTGTAACCCCAACCCCAAGCTTTATAATAAAATCTTACCCCTAATTGAATCCTAGTCCTAATCCTTACCCTAGCTCTGAGTCTAATTGAACCCTAATGCTAACACTAATCCTAACCCTATTTGAACTCTAACCTTAAATGGACCCTGACCTTCATTGAATTGTAACTATAATTGAAGCCTAACCCTAATCCTACTCCAAAATCTTATCCTAATTGAACCCTAAGTGTAATTAAACCCTATCCAAAACCCTAATTTAATCCATGTATTCAAATATTTGTGAGGATTATTTATTTAGTATTTCTTATTGATTTATATTTTAAATCTTTATTTTATTTATCTTTGTAATTAAATCTCTAATTTATCTTAAATATTTTCTTTATTTATTTGATCTTTTAATTTTATTTTTTATTTTTTACCTATTTATTTGATCTTTTTTAATTTATTCAAATCTTTGTGGTCATTTTTTATTTATCTTTTATATTTGATTTATTTATTTCATCTTTTAATTTATCTATGAAATTTATCTATGGTAAAGATTCTCAAATCTTTCTATTTAATTTGATTTCTCTTTACTATTGTCTTTTAATTTATTTCTCTTTGATTTATCTCTTTGGTCTTTAAAATTATTATTTTTTATCTTTGATTAGTTTATTTGATATTTTAATCAAATTCTTGTTATCAAATCTCTAATTTTTTATTGATCGATTTATCTTTGTTATCAAATCTTTGATTTCTCTTTATGATTAAATATTTTTATTTATTTATTTAATTCATCTTTTATTTTATTCAAATATTTGAATTATTTTTATCTTTGATCTTTTAATTTTTTTAATTTTTTATTATCTTTGATTAGTTTATTTGATATTTTAATTTGTGATCAAATCTCTAATTTTTCTTTGTGATCAAATTTTGATTTCTCTTTGTGATCAAATATTATTTATTTATTTATTTAATTCATCTTTTAGTTTATTCAAATATTTGAATTATCTTTTATCTTTGATTTATTTATTTGATCTTTAATTTATTTATGATAAAGATTTTTATTTCATCTTTTTTATTTATCTTTTAATTTTTATTTATTTACTTGATCTTTTAGTTTATCTATGGTAAATATATATTCAAATCTTTGTGATTTATATTTAATTTTCCTTTTGATCAAATCTTTTTGATTTGTTTTTTAAGTTATTTATAATAAAAATTTTAAATTTTTTGTGATTTATCTTTAATTTCTTTTTTGACCAAATCTCTTTGATTTGATTTTTTTGTTTCATCAAATTTCTTTAATTTGATTTTTTTGTTTCATTTATTTTGATTTTTTTGTTTCATCAAATCTGTTAATCTCTTTGATTTTGATTTTTGAAAATATTTTAAAATATATAATTTCAATTATATTTTATTGTCTTAAATTGAAGAATACTAAATGATTTTTCCAATATAAATTATTATCCAAAAAATATATTCTTGTCTCATGGATGATATTTCAAATTATTGGTCTTCTACATTTAAAGACATATTTTAAAAATAATAATTGAAAGACAAACATTATTTTATCAATGTATAGCATCATAATAGATACAAATAAAAGAAACTTAGTACAACTAAAAGTAGAGATATACTCTTTTATTTTTGTTATAGAGAACAAATAACACTTGGCAAGTAATTTAATTCCCATCTAAATTGTCCTTCAAATTTAGTTTGCAATATGACAAGTAATAGTCTTTGTTAGTTGCAATAGAATAGTTGTAAGTCACTTCAACACATTAAAATTGTTTTTAACCTAGCCTGCAATGCATTAATACAATTGGTCTAAATCCACAACAACAAATATTTTCTACATATTTTTTTACATTTTTCATCATTATAATTTTTTAAATAAGACATGTAAATTTTCCACAATTTATAATTCAATACACACATTAAATTTTAAACATAGTACAATAAGAAGAACTAATGAGTAAAGAACACTTTTTTAATTTGACTCTTAAATAAATTTTGTCAACAACACCAATTAAAAAATGACTCTAACCTCATTTATTAAACTAAATAAGAGAAGGAGAGATGATATTATTGTTTGGTCTATTTTAAAGTGCAAAATCCTTTTATGAATGAATTTAACAAATAATGAAAAATAGAGAAGGGTCTCATTTATGCTAAAATTGTTTTTTTTAAATAAAAGTGGCTATGCCACTGAACATTTTATTGATAAGAATACAGATTACATCCCCCCTGGTTCAATAGGAGCATACCGGGAGGAAAGAACCAGGGAAGAAAACTTCCGGTTATAGCTCCAAAAGAAAAAAGAAAAAAGTCAGAGAAACTAGCCTCAACACCACAACCAGATCCAGACAGAATCCCCAAAAACAATAATATCATTTCACCCCCTAGAAGAGCCCCCCCCCACAGATTAAGGTACAGTTTCTTGGTACCAAAAACCCAAAGCCAAAACATATCTTCAGAATAGGCGAAACCGCATAACATAGAAAGACGGTAGCAGTAGAAGATCCAAAATCCAAAGAGAAATTATCTTCTTTCTTCAGAGGAGGAAGTGTCACAGTTGAAAACCGCTCGAATAGTTTCCACCAAGGAAAAGCCACATAAAACTTGACCTGAAAAAACCAAACAGAAGATCTCCAAGAACAATCATTAGAAAGGAATGCATTCATATGAAAAAAAAACCTTTAATGAGGAGATAAGAATATAGTGTCAATTTGGAGGCTTCACGTAGATCCGAACAGATGTAAGAACAGGAAGGAGGATAAGAACATGCATAGGCATGACCAGAGTAAGAATAGCCCCAAATTTAAACACCAAGAATCCCATTCACATGGAGGTGCAAAGGCAGTTCGGTCCCTTCAAACCACTAACAAGCAGCAAAAATCATGAATGGAGCAATGGACTGATATTGATCAATGGTAACAAGCATGTAGCCATAAACAAACAAAGCCAGGAATTATAATTCCATTTATAAATCAAGCTTGAAGTGGAGAGAAGGGAAAAACGAACAGAATACCTAAGCACAACCATGGAAAACCAATAAACGAAGAAAACGGGCCAGGAATACCACCACACAGCCAAAGAAGAACAGATCTGAATGAGCACAGCAGTAATTTTGCATGATCAGAATAAAAATGTATTAGTCCATGAGGCCGCCAAGAAATTTGCTTTCATTTTGACTGCATGAGCCGCCCTCAACCCATGCAGAGAAACAGCCAATAAAAATTGCTTTCATTATGACAGCATGAGCCGCCCTCAGCCCTTGGTGAGAAAACCAAGGAAACACCATTTGTTATGTTCATTAACAACGTATATAGATTCTATTGATTCTATTGAGGAATGTATATTTGTGGTTACTATTGAATTCTAAACCAGTAGATTTGCAGTTACCATCTGAAAATCTTGCAAGTAAATCTATATAAAAATTTCCCGCAAACGAATAGAATATGAAATATTAAAAATATATAGAATAATAATAAATCAAAAAGAATAGGGAGGGAGCGCAGCCTCCCAACCCTAGCCGAGCCTTCCCTATTAAGGCTGACCACTCACACCTTGCATTCTGGCGTGCTGGCCTAAATTTCAGCGAAGATCCCTGCAAGAGCACATTTAGGACTGGTTACCTTCCAGCACTTTACTTATCTCTGCAAATTTTCTTCACCTGTTCCCATCAAATTGAAAACATAAGATAGTGCTCAAATGACCATTGCAAGAAACAGATTAAACAAAAAGCAGCAGCAGGAGAGGTATCCACCATCAACCACCTACAATCAATAATTATGCATAAAAGAATTCCATTTTACTCAGAAATATCACCTAATACTATGCTCAAACAGGCAACGCTAGCATAAAGAGGGGAAGATAAATCGTCTAAAATAGGAACTGTAGCTTCAGCGCTAGACAAATATAAAGCAGATTCCAAATTTCTTATTCTTAATAATATTTTCGGGCAAACTTGGTTATGGATCGCATGAATCTTGCCTCTCTTGTAAACTCTGTAACAACAGTTCTAAAGAGCCAAAAATACACGCATGTTGTCTGGATTGCGAGAAGTCGGAAAAATTACAGAAATTTGCTTACAAAAATTGCTTACAATACTTAGCGCAGAAATACTTAATCAGCGGAAACTGAAAAATCAAAGTCAAAAAGAAGAAATTTGTAAACAGAGAAGATAGTCACCTCACAGTAGAAGGGGAAAACGTTGCAAATTATTCCCACGGATTATCTGGGATATTCTTCAGAACCCCAAACACATAACACCTGTGTCAAAATACTCAAAGTCTTATCGTCCTTTGGAATGGCTAAGCAAGAAACAAATTTAAATACAGAAAATCTTCTAAGCACTAAACCTTCATGTAATGGTTGCATGTGCCGAAACCTTCATGTAATGGTTGCATGCACTGAAAAGGACTGACAGAATCTTCAAATTTTCACATCCTCTTCCTCGAATACTTGGTAGCGGCTACAGAGAGAACGGTTACAGAATATTTATAAATTAATTTCTTGCGTCTTCTTCGAATACTGGCAGCTGTCCTCAAATTTTTCAAAATGCCTAAAATGTTCTGGCCAAATTAATTGAAATCTTATCCTAAAAAATAGCTTTTTCTAATTCTAATTTCAATCTTAAATTTTAGTCTTATATATAAATATAAAATTTATAAAAGTACTTAATTATAAAACAATTCTTTCTTTTTTTAACTTCCTATTTAAACTGAAATAATTCTTTTATAAAATTACTTTCTTATTTACTTGATTTCTTAATTTAAATGTTCAAAAGAATATTGAAATCACATATTGTTTATGGAATTTTTATTTTTAATTCTTTACAATTTAATAAGAAATATTGCATCTATTATTTAACTAAAAACTTATAAATTCCATTAATTTAAACTTCAAAATAGAACCAATAGTTCTATAACCCTTCAATAATATATGATATATTATGAAACATTTCTCACCAATTGCAATCTTATCCTAAAAAATAGCCCTTTTTTGTTAAGCTAAACCAACACAATGACAGAAGGTGCATTTCTTGCACACTGTTTTGTACCATAAAGCCAGCACAAAAGAAAATAGAACCAATATTTCTATAACCCTTCAATAATATATGATATATTATGAAACATTTCTCACCAATTGCAATCTTATCCTTAAAAATAGCCATTTTTTTTAAGCTAAACCAACACAATGACAGAAGGTACATTTCTTGCACACTGTTTTGTACCATAAAGCCAGCACAAAAGAAAATAGAACCAATATTTCTATAACCCTTCAATAATATATGATATATTATGAAACATTTCTCACCAATTACAATCTTATCCTAAAAAATAGCTTTTTTTTTTAAGCTAAACCAACACAATGACAGAAGGTGCATTTCTTGCACACTGTTTTGTACCATAAAGCCAGCACAAAAGTGTGCAATGTATATACAGTTAAATACATTAAAAGCCAAAGAGTTTAAAATAAAATAAAAGATTGTAAAGCTAGCACAAAAGTGTGTATTTCGGGTGAGTATAAAACAGTGCAATGATAAAAAAAAGTTTAGGATTTTGAAAAAAACAGTGCACCGATTTAAAACAAGAGTAAACTCGGGAAAAAAAGGTGAAGTGGTGTTATTGGAAAATATAGGAATGGAAAAAATGTAGAATCAGAGAAATTATAACTGGATAACTGGATATGGATATGTAAAAATCTTGAAAATTATTTTATTTTAAGAAAAAAAAGATTTTAAATATGTCATATCCATGCTCAGGATAATTGCAGTCCCATTTTTATGGATCAAGCGGTTCCATGGAGCAAACAAAATTATCCTACTGGATTAATTGGAATCTCCACCTGAAAAATAGCAGCCCCTACCTTTTAGGACTGCAAATTTCAGCGGGTGAAATTGAGGTGGGGCTAGGAATTGCCCCTACAGCTTAGGAATTTTTTCTACCACTTGTCTATCACTTTGAATTTTAAATTCCTAAAAAAAAACTAAAAAATGAGAGAATTTTTATTTGTTTATTAATTTTTATCAAATTACTCCACTTCATCCCTTGATTTTTGGAGCTCAAACTTTTAAGCTGAATTGCAAAATTGAATTCATGGGACCACCATCTTTAAAATATTCCTAAAAAATCTTAACAGCACTACTGAAATTTTTTAGGAAGCCCCCCTCCATGAGACTGTACCCTTATCATTTATAATCCAGTGAAACTTTTCCATGTGCTATTGAGATATTGAATCCAGCAAGCTTATACAGAGGGGGATTGTGACGAGCATCTGCAAAGCTTAGACATATGTAGAATCATGGTTGGCACATTGATAAATTAACAATTGTTCTGGCCAGAGTTATTTTAAGCTAAAGGTGTCATGCTTTGCAGCAGTGTTTGAAAGCACAATTACCCTCATGGAATGAACGGAAACTCCACGAAAAATTTTTAGTCTCATGTGGAATCATGCCTTACATGATAATAGTAAACCCCTTTGCATAGTGATCCTCATCACAGGAGGTTTTGGGGAACAACATTATATGTTGCCAGAATGTGGATATGTAGCAGAAGCAAATCATAATAACAATTGTAGTACACAAATAATGGCAGAACTGCAAAGAGAATGAATAAAGAGCAAATAATAGAAATGTAGATTGCGTATTTTAATTTTATCTTCTACATGAAAGGAGTACATTGTGCCACAGCTTGGTTTGAGTGGATGACTACCGCATGCCACCTTGGATGAACATCAACACAATGTGTAGGAGTTTGCAGGATCCAAGGAACGTGTGTGGACTCCCTCTGCTCCAAATTCAAGATATGCATTAAGGGATGAATGATGCAAGGAAAAACCCATCCCTGGTCTTCTCTGTAGCAGGCTGTTGTGTATAGAAGGTTACCATTAAGCACATGGAAGAAATGGAAAAAA
>VDFB02037611.1:0-176619 GCA_007258455.2 Sequoia sempervirens | reverse complement strand
CAGATGGCATTGGAACCTATACGAGATGGAATCATCGTCGACTTTGACCATGTATGAGGATCTAGTTCAAGCAGGTAATATATCTACTTGCTTGGTATTTGAAATTCCATATTGTTATCTTACTTTGTACTATATTCATAATGTTGACTAATTTCAAGAGATATGTCGCACATATAAATGTAGGGCATGTTTATGTAGTTATTACAGATGAAGACAACGAAGAGGGTATAAACTATTACTTGTGTCGTTGTGTTGAGGCCAAAAATAAATTGGAATCCCCAATTATAGATGGAGAAAACATTGAATACCCTACAGGCTCAGTTGTTGTTACTGGAACGTGGCTGAGAAGGTACCCACATAAGAGTGTTAACATTGGTTGTTTGAGGAATTTGACATGCATCGTAAGATTCTTCATTACTCAAACCTTATTAAAATTGGCATCAATGTTGGATTTGAAAAAATGTCGAGGGGGTAGACCTTTGAACAAGACCTTGTGGAAGGTCCGTGAAATTGACCATGAGGCAATGCCGGCCACAATAAAGTAGAGCAGACTGGTTCATTGGATTAATTGTTGTAAGTATATGCTGTGATTGTTTTAAGTCAATCTGGTAGTGGGATATGAGGTTGCAATGTCATGTTAGCATGTTGTCAATTTGGTGTAATGAAGACTTGAATGGCCTAAATGTGAAAATGTATGTAAATTTGTAATGTAAGGGTCAAGATGATGTAATGAGGCCATCATAAGGTCACTAGTTTAGGTATGGAGTCATTTACATCAATATGTCAAAAGTTGCACATAACAATGTAATGTTGTCAAACCAAAAGTTGTCATTTTGCAAATACTTAGAAGTTGAAGGGTCACGCTTGTAAAAGAAGTTGAAAAGTGGTTGTAGTCGGTCGAGGAGGTTGATATGCCTTCAAAAATGCCTTGTGAATGTTGTATGTTGTTGGCAATCATACTTTTGAAAGCAGGAGCACCAACTCCATCTTTTCAACACTTGAACCCTTGTGGTTTCTATTATTTGGTCATTTGATCATTTAGGGTGTTCTTAGATGGTTCGAGGTAATTCTATTTAATTTAATAGGGATTCAATACCATTTTTGTATGTATTAGGTCAATTGAGTCATGATGTAAAGAAGTTGATCAATAAGGGGATTCATGTGGTGAACCTTGTAATTTAAGTGTTTTAGGGTTATTTGTCTTAAATAAGGGCTTTACAGACCATTTATCATGTAATAGGAATTTTTACACTAGGAATGGTCCTCTTTCGCACCCAAACACGAGGAATCGTTCTGAGCTACGTTCAACCAGATTGATCTCTTAAGGGTCCAAAGGGAAAAATGCCTGCAAACTTCAGCATGAGGTTACTCGGACACCGTGATGCTTAGAAAATTCCCATATGATCCTATGGGATCATGTTGGGCCCTTCTATAATAACCTCTCTTAGTTTTCGTTATCTTAGAGTGGTTTTCCTGTAGTCTCTAGTTTTCAGTTGATGGAAAAAATGTCAAATGGAAGCAGTGGAAAGTTGCAAAGTGGTGCAATTTTCATTCTGCAACTCGTGTGACCAAACAGACTATTCCAATGCATCTGAATAGGCATGTTTACACTAGGCATGATCCTCTTTTGCACCCAAACACGTGGAATCGCTCTGAGCTACGTTCAACCGAATTGATCCCTTAAGGGTCCAAAGGGAAAAATGCTTGCAAACTTTAGCATAAGGTTAGTCGGACACCGTGATGCTTAGAAACTTTCCATCTGATCCTATGGTATCGTGTTGGGCCCCTCTACAATAACCTCTCTCGGTTTTCATTATCTCAGAGTGGTTTTCCTGTAGTCTCTAGTTTTCAGTTGATGGAAAAAGTGTCAAATAGAAGCAGTGGAAAGTTGCAAAGTGGTGCAATTTTCATTCTACAACTCGTGTGACCAAATAGACTATTCCAACGTGTCTGAATAGGCATGTTTATGCTAGGCATGGTCCTATTTTTCACCCAAACATGCGGAATCACTCCGAGCTACATTCAACCAGATTGATCCCTTAAGGGTCCAAAGGGAAAAATTCCTACAAACTTCAGCATGAGGTTACTTGGACACCGTGATGCTTAGAAAATTTCTGTTTGATCCTATGGGATTGTGTTGGGCCCCTCTACAATAACCTCTCTCGGTTTTTGTTATCTCGGAGTGGTTTTCCTGTAGTCTCTAGTTTTCAGTTGATGGAAAAAGTGTCAAATGGAAGCAGTGGAAAGTTGCAAAGTGGTGCAATTTTCGTTCTGCAACTCGTGTGACCAAACAGACTGTTCCAACATGTTTGAATAGGAATGTTTATGCTAGGCATGGTCCTCTTTCGTACCCAAACACACAGAATCGCTCCAAGCTACTTTCAACCAGATCGATCCCTTAAGGGTCCAAAGGGAAAAATTCCTACAAAATTTAGCATGAGGTTACTCGAACACAATGATGCTTAGAAACTTCCTGTCTAATCCTATGGGATCGTGTTGGGCCCCTCTACAATAACCTCTCTCAGTTTTCATTATCTCAGAGTGGTTTTCCCGTAGTCTCCAATTTTCAGTTGATGGAAAAAGTGTCAAATGGAAGTAGTCAAAAGTTGCAAAGTGGTGCAATTTTTGTTCTACAACTCGTGTGACCAAATAAAATATTCCAACATGTCTGAATAGGAAAGTTTACGCTAGGAATGGTCCTCTTTCACACCCAAACATGCGAAAACGCTCTGAGCTACGTTCAACCGGATCGATCCCTTAAGGGTCCAAAGGGAAAAATGCCTGCAAACTTCAACAAGAGGTTACTCGGACACCATGATGCTTAGAAACTTCTCATCTAATCCTATGGGATTGTGTTGGTCCCCTCTACAATAACCTTTCTTGGTTTTCATTATCTCAAAGTGTTTTTCCCGTAGTCTCCAGTTTTTAGTTGATGGAAAAAGTGTCAAATGGAAGCAGTGGAAAGTTGCAAAGTGGTGCAATTTTTGTTTTGCAACTCGTGTGACCAAATAGACTATTGCAACACATCTAAATAGGCATGTTTACGCTAGGCATGGTCCTCTTTCGCACCCAAACATGCGGAATCGCTTTGAGCTACGTTTAACCGGATCGATCCTTTAAGGGTCCAAAGGGAAAAATGCCTGCAACTTCAGCATGAGGTTACTCGGACATTGTGATACTTAGAAACTTCCCGTATGATCATATGGGATCGCGTTGGGCCCCTCTACAATAACCTCTCTCAGTTTTTTTTTTTTATCTCGGAGTGGTTTTCCCGTAGTCTCCAGTTTTCAGTTGATGGAAAAAGTGTCAAATGGAAGCAGTGGAAAGTTGCAAAGTGGTGCAATTTTCGTTCTGCAACTCGTGTGACCAAATAGACTGTTCCAATGCATCTGAATAGACATGTTTACACTAGGCATGGTCCTCTTCACACCCAAACATGTGGAATACAAATTTGTGGAAGGATGAATGATGAATGATAAGAGAATTTGAGTGGATGAAAAGTAGATTTCTGATGAAATGTTGAAATTTTGTTTGATCTTCTCCCAGATGAGTTTGGGACAAGAGTCCCCTGAGTTGTTGATTGGTTTGGCAATCTTTGTATTGCATCACCTTGTTGCTTACTATTATGCTATGATAGATTTTTTCTAAGCATCCATAGCTTGTTCGAAAGCACCTATTTTAGGCTTTTAGCCATAGTAGCAAGGCAATGAACTGTTTGGCTAAATGCTTTGATAGACATGTATGAAAAATGCGTTAGCATAGACAAGGCAGTGAACTCTTTGAAAAAATGCCTCAAAGAAATGACGTCTCATGGTGATGGAATGGCATGACGAATGCCATGACAAGCAAATTGCTATGGATTGTCATGGCATTCCATCACCATTGAGACCACATTTCTTTGAGGCTTTTTTTCAAATAGTTTGTTGCCTTTTCTATGCTATTGCTTATTAGTATGCTTTGATAGATTTTTTCCACAAGCATCCATAGCTTTTTTGGAAGCACCTATTTTAGGCTTTTAGCCATAGCAACAAGGAAGCAAACTGTTTGATAAAATGCTTTGGTAAACATGTACGATAAATGTAGTAGCATAGACAAGGCAACAAACTATTTGAAAAAATGCCTCAAAGAAATGTGGTCTCATGGTGATGGAATGCCATGACAATCCACAACAATTTGCTTGTCATGCCATTCCACCACCATGAGACCACATTTATTTGAGGCATTTTTTTCAAATAGTTCATTCCCTTGTCTATGCTATTGCTTACTATTATGCTATGATATATTTTTTCTAAGCATCCATAGCTTGTTCGAAATCACCTGTTTTAGGCTTTTAGCCATAGCAGCAAGGCAATGAACTATTTGGCTAAATGCTTTGATAGACATGTATGAAAAAAGTGTTAGCATAGACAAGGCAGTGAACTCTTTGAAAAAATGCCTCAAAGAATTGATGTCTCATGGCGATGGAATGCCATGACAAGAAAATTGCTATGGGTTGTAATGGAATCTCCATTGTTGATGTAGGTCTTCCCATGTGTTGAAATTCATCATAATGCTTCAAAAAGAATGAAACATCTTTTGACATAGACGACCAAAAATAATCGGCTCCCAATATTTTATGAATAGATCTGACTACTGAGTAGTGTCCTCCTTTTGGTTCATAATGGTAGGCGTGTACAACATCATAGACGCCTAACTCAACAACACATCTACGAAGAACATGATCAGGGCACATTTTAAATAAAAGTCCATTAATCCATTGAAATCTAGAACTTTCATGAATTAACCTTCTTTTTTATTTATGACTAAAGTAATTTGGACACTTCCCTGTAATAAGGTATTTTGCAAGATCAACAAACCACAGTGGATGAATTGATATTGCAAATAAGTGTTCATTTGGGAATGTGTCATCCACTAGTTCTTTATTACCTTGCAAAACAATTCTAGAGGGGAAATTAGCAACACATTGTCTTTACCAGGCTTATCAACAATTGGTATATCAAATTCATGTAACAACAATAACCATCTTATGATTCATCCTCCTACAACAACTTTATTCATCAAATATTTAATTGCGACATGATCTGCATGAATAAATACCTTGTATCCAGTAATGTAATGCCTAAATTTATTGATTGCATATATTACTGCCAAGAACTCTTTCTCAGTTGTTGTATAGTTCCTCTCAACAGGATTCAAATTTTTTCTGATATAGTAAATTGTATGCATTGCTTCATTTTCATCTTTTTTTCCTAATACTGCACCAATAGAAAAGTTAGATGCATCACCATGAATGTGAAATGGAAATCCCCAAACAAGTCCCTTGATAATTGGAGCAGTAGTTAAGACATGTTTAATTACATTAAATGATTTTTGACAATCATTTGTTTAAAGAAACTCCACATCTTTCTTGAGCAATGTAAATAAAGGTTCAACAATCTTACTAAATCCTTCAATAAATCTTCTATAATAACCGGCATGTCTAAGAAAACTATGAACTTTAGTCTGAGTTGTAGGGATTTCAATTTTTTTAATAATTTCAATTTTCTTGGGGTCAACTTTGATCCCCTCTTTTGAGATGTGATGTCCCAGGACAATGCCTTCTATCATCATAAGGGAAATTTTTTCATGATTTAAGAATAATATAAGATCCTTACATCTTTGCAACACCTTATTCAAGCTCTCAAGTGCCTCTTCAAATGTCTATGCATGAACTGTGAAATCATCCATATAAACTTCTACACATTAGGTAGTCAAATCTACAAAAATTGCTAAGAGTTCTAACTCTTTGAAAAGTTGCTAGAGCATTGCACAGTCCAAATGGTAAATACTGTATAAGCATATGTTCCCCAAGGATATGTAAAGGTAGTCTTATCCTGGTCTTTAGGAGCTACTTCGATATGATTATATCTACTAAAGCCATCTAAGAAAGAGAAATAACTACTGCTAGCTAGGTTATCCAGTACTTGATCAATAAATGGAAAAGGAAAATGATCCTTCTTTGTGGCTTTATTGAATTCTCTTTAATCCACACACACATGCCATTTACCATTTTTCTTGGGAACAATAACCAATGGAGAAACCCACTTACTATAAAATATTGGATAAATGAACCCTACTTTTAGCAGTTTTTCTATTTCAAGTGTTTAACAATATCACACAAAGTAGGATTGATCCTTCTATGGCCTTGTCTTACTAGTTTTACATCCTCAGTGTAAATATGCTGAGTAGAAATAGAAGGGTGAATTCCTCTCATGTCTTTATATTCCCAAGAAAATGCTTCAAAATGGTTTTCTAAATTCTGTTTCAATTCTTTTTCTTGGGAAGAAGACAAGGATGAATTGATGAAAAGAGGCTTATCCCCTGCTATTGTTATTTCCTTGGTCTTGTTTTTAGAATCATATGGATATCCAACAAGTGTATTTAAGGGACAAACTTTTGAGTTTTGCTGATGTACTTGATAGTTTTCCTCTTTTTCTTGACAAATCTCTTCAAAATTAAGATCTTGTTTCTCATACTCTTCAATATGTTCCACTAAAGTAACCATGGCTAATTCAACAACACCATCCCCCTTTGAATCCATATCCTCATCAACCCAAAGTTGAGTGTTTGGTTGAAATGATGGTTGAGCAAGAGGAAAAAGTGATAACTCCTTCTGTTTTTGACCATTAGAAATGATCATACTACCTAATCTACAGTCTATCAATGTTGCTAAAATGGCCAACCATGGTCTACCTAGGATGATTAGATAACCATAATTTTTCTTTCTAGCTTTAAGAACTAAGAAGTCAACTGGATAATCCCATGAGTCAATAGTAACCATAATATCTTCAATGACACCTTCAGGTTTAGCAATAGATTGATCATCCAATTATAAAACAATTGTTGTGGGCTGAACATTTGTCATACCTAATAATTCAACAGTGTCTAATGTTATAACATTGATAGCTGATCCTAGATCAATTAGTACATTTGTTATCTCAACTCCTCCAATACTTAAGGTTATCACAAGACTACCGGGATCATTATATTTTTGAGGCAATAATCTTCCTGATAAAACATCAGTAAGTTTAGTCCCTACTTGAATTGTAGGAGGAAATTTCTTCTTCTTACCTAGATTTTTCATACAAAGGGATTTAACCAATTGGTTTATTTCTGGTATATCCTTAATGACCTATAACAATGGTATTTCAATGTTGACCTTTTTTAGCTCATGAAGAAGTTGAGAATCTACCACATTCATATAGTTTGGCTAAGATTTGTTGGGAGTCACTTGTTCTATTTTTAAACGTTTAGGATAAGGTGCTTGCTTATCCTTTTGTTCATCATGTTAGAGGTCTAATTTTCCTTTGAAACCTTTTTTCCTTTTTCATTTTCCTATTCTCTAACATTTGGTATGAATGGAACATTTTGAGTTATCATCTGAATATCATTTGCATCTATCACATTCAGAGTAGGTGGATTAGCATCATTATGGTTATTTTTTAGGTTTGAAATGGGTTGTGCTGGTAACTAAGGCTAGTTTACTTGTTCATTTGGAGCATTAGGACTAGTGAATAATGGAGAAGATTGTCCCCAAGGATGTCTTGGTCCCTGATTTTTCCATGGTTGAAATTGTGTTTGATTTTGTTGCCACTGAGGTTGGTTTGGCTGCCATTGATTTGGTTGCCATTGTGGTTGATTCCATTGAGGATTCATCCACTTAGGTTGACCCCAAAATGTAGGTGGTGGTTGAGCTTGATAAGGAGGAGTCCATTGGTTTGAATTTGGCCACATATTTTGATTCCAATTGGCTCTAGGACCATATTTCCCTTGATTCACATTATACCCTAAATTATGGGGTCTCTGTCCAACATAGTTAAGTTCTTCCTCTACTTCAGGTTGTTTCTTTAAATGATTCTTAATTTCAAGTAGAAGGTTACAAGAACTTGTTGTATGATGTTTTTCACAAATTTCATAGAGATTGACTTGATTTAATGGACACTCTCTCAAAAGATGTTTACCTCTACATTTGGAACAATAAATAGACAAAGGCTCAATAGTCTTTTTATCTCCTTGCATGTTAAAATGAAGGAGTAAATTAGTTCTCAAATTTGCAAGTTCTTCCATGACTTGAGATACATTAGGAGTAAGTACTTTGTTTCTTCAGGTGTTTCTAGTCCCTACTCTAGTTCTAGAGTAGTTTCTACATATCTCATTAATTTCCTCCAAAGAAAGTTTATTGATGTCCCCTTTTTCCATAATATTCAAAGATTCTCTTGATTCATCATCAATTCCCTTTAGAAAAAATATTTTACTGATCTCATTATCTAAACCATTACCACATATGTTATTCACAAACTAAATCTATTAGAATAATCCTCTAGGCTTTCATCCTTTATTTGTATCATTCAAAACAATTCCTCTTTCCTATCTCTTACTCGACAGTAATCTTGATATTTGTTCAAAAATTTAGTCTCCATTTCCTACCAAGTTGAGATTGTTCCTACACCTAAACCCATGAACCAACATAAAGATGATTCTTTTAAAGTAGAGGGAAATAGTTTTAGCTTCTGATTATTAGTTGTATCATCATAGGTTTGACATAAAACCTTGAACTCAAAGAGAAACTGATCATTATCCTCATAAGTTTTTCCTCTAAATGTAGGTAACACAGAAGGTGAAATGTTTTTCATTGGAGGATCATCATTCCGTACATTTAGATTGATAGGGTAAGAAAAGGTCCTATTTTTTGGTGGAGGATCATTACCCAGTTGATCACCCATTTCTTCTTGATGTTGTTCTTGATTCACTTGTTGATTTTCAATATGATATTGCCGAACTTCTCGTTCTTGTTCAAAATTAATATTTCGTAGAAGGAATCTCCCTAGATGATCTCTAGATCATCTCATCCACAATCTAAACTATCTTCCTTATCAACACTAAGGCTTCACACTTAATTAGCTAGATCTTTTTAATCCTCGACAACGGTGCCAAAAATGATGAGCAAGGTCGTTGATGTCACAAATTGCATCATTTAGTCATTTAATTATCGAGCCAGGTGTGTCTCAGAGCTATATGAGATAAGGATATTTTTCACAAATTTTGGGGGGATTTTACACTGTAAACAGTGACTTCTGGTTTTGGTTTAACTCCTTTAGGAGCTTTCCGGAGCTCTCAGTAGCCGATCTTAACAACAAGTTCCTAAGCAATTATAAGGACTTAATTCTAACTTATATCTTAACCAACGATTAACCAAGCTCTAATATCTCAGTCCAGACTTAACTTGACTTATTGGAAATTTATCCATGGAAGTATTAGGCTAAGAACTAAATCTATTTTTAAGCTAAAACTTGGAATGGAAATACACTTGTAAAGTAAATCTATTTACATTTGTAGAAAAGGATCTAATTACGTTTGCAGGAAAGAATCTAATTATATTTGCAGAGAAATAAACATTAATCTAGAAAGCATTAATACTAACTTCCATGAACTCATTCCAAACAAGCTTTAGTTTCATCTTTCTGTAAGTCGTCATAGTTCTTTTCATTAAAGCTAATTTAAAGTGAATCTAAATCTATGAGCAAAAATTAAATCTATAACAAATGATTGAATAAAAATCTACAGTAATGTGCAATGAATTATTCTAAGGATTTAATGAATTTAATCTAAGAAAATAAACAATCACATTTACTAGCAATGATTAACATAGATCTAAATTCCTATTTTCCAACTGAGATGAACGATGCAAGGATTTAATTAAATCAACAGAAATAAGACAAGTCACCTCCTTCGGTTGAGCGGGCACTGCTCTTCCTCTGGTGGGACTTTAAACACTGAAATTCATATCAACTCCTTATTTTCATTCCAATTGGCCAAAACTAGCGAGTAGTACAAAAGTGTTGATAATTTGTGCATTACAATCTAAAGTAAAAAATATTATCTAACTCCAAACCAAAGACTAAGGTAGGATATTTATAAGAATATCCACTTATTTGAATACAAAAATTGGTGCAACCCACCAAGATATAAAACGGTAACCGCTAAATCTAAACAGTACTGAAAATAGACAGAGGGAAAACGTCAGATCACTGTTGGGACAAGAAGTTCCCAAACCGACTAAGAGAAGCCGATTTGAAACTTCAATGATTGTCTTCATGTGGTTGAACATGGAGTTTAACTTTTACCTTTGGACTAAGTCATCAATCACTAGTCTTAAATACCTTGAATAAGATCCTCAAAGATAGGATACTAGTTATAACAGTAAAAGATTCAAGCTGCATAATTAATTCATCATTATCACCACAAAAGCAACACATTCAATGCAAAGCATTACCTCTAATATATATACTAATTTAGCCAAACATAAAGTAAAACAAGTAAATATATCAGCATTTAGTCTACCGCCGATCATGTTAATTAATAATATAATCAAGTCTTTTAAACCATAAAATGACTATTTAAAAGTATTTATGAGGCACTCATCATGGTGTATCAAGAATATTGGCTCATTTGGTTAGTCATGCCTGCAGTGAATTACCATGGATATAGTTTCTTCCGTAACACTAGCAACTTTCCTCCATTACCTACTCGTGTCATTACATCAAGAAGCTTTCTTTTAAAGAAGAAATTTAAGCATATTATTCTACTAAAGAGAGAAAGAAAATAAGAAAAAAAGAAAAAAAGAAAAAAAGAAAGAATAAATAGATAGGTTGCTTTAGGATGAAATAAACCAAACAAGAGTTTTGTAAGAAATTATTTGGAAACAAAAGCTTAGGACTCCCTACTCTAGCAACTGTAGGGATAACCATAGCATAATTGGCCACACCGGTCCTTCCTCCTATGCATCTGAACAACTAAGTGCAATTTTTGCATTAATTGGGGCCTTCCATATTTAGGAGGATTTCTTGTGCCTTGGGAAATTCTAATTTGACCCTGGATACCACCATAATCTCTACCATGTGCAGAGTTTGAAACTGTCCTAGTGCAGCAGCAAGGTAAAATAAACAAGCAAGGTCGAGCTCTCCTTCCAATGAAGACTTAAATGTTTTAGCAACTTAACCTTAATCATATTATGACCTCCTACATATACTACAAGGTAAAAATAAAAAAGGAAGTGTGACAGTCATTGCTAATTTTAGCTCATGTGTGTGTACTATCACCAGTTTATTTTGTAGCAAACAAAATATTCAAAATAATGGGTTGTATACGGTGCATTAAAGGTTGGATGGTAGGAATTAATTCATAATAGATAGATTAGTAAAGTCACAATAACCCTTGGAGTAAGATTAGCAGTCCATGTGTATATCACGGGATTTGAGTCTGCTATAGATGAAAGAAGGTGATCCGATGGCCATCACCAACATCTCACACAATGTCAACTCATTAAATAATGAAGAATACCATAGATTCATTGATGGTTTAAGAGCCTTGCAGAAGGGAATGGACTGGTGTACTTCATATAAAGTATACTCTTCTGCAAATTGTCACATCACCCACTTCTAAGGCATCATGGCTTATCAGTATCCACCCAAACAATTTTTTCTGGCTAGAGTATCTCAGGTATTGATGAGTGGTGACGTAAACCCCATCATATTGACATTCACTTTAACTCATTGTTTCCATGAAATGTGTTAGGTCTCTAATTGGGAGACCAGAAAACCAACACCTCACATCAATGTTTCTTTTATATGACACCACATCGAGGTAATGTAACAATTACTATGCTTTAGAAATTATTTATTAATGAAAATGTAACACTCTCATTTACATGCCAAGAAAACTGTCTCATTTCATTCACCCGTGATCCAATTGATTCCTAGAAGCATGATCCTTTTGATAACATAGTTGTGGGCTTTTACTGCTTTGAAACCTTAGCTCGAATTAAAAATGGTTTAACTGCCCTGTTGGGTAAGCTGTTGTTGAGAAAGCTTTTTCCCTGTTATCATCAATAAAGGAAATCTTCAAAAGAACATATTAAATAGAGCATGCAACAAAAATGGAGGATACAGAGGATACAAATTGCACACATAGAAATATACAAGAAAAGAGCCCAAAAACTAAAAATGTTGCTGCACAATAAATAAACCTTTGTTTATATCTTTTCTACATACAAAAATGATTACAAATGCCTCTATAAATAGAGGTCTTAGAATTCTCCAGAAAATACTTTGTGAGCTTAAAAACATGCATAAAATATGGATGGAGGAGAAGAGATTGTTGGTGGTGAGAAGCTTCTAATTTAAATAATTTAGTTGACTTGAGTGTTTTGTTTGGTGGTAGAAGTTTCCATATTAAATATAGTTGGATGCAATTAATCTTCTTCTTTCGGCACCTTTCATTTCCTTCACGTGTTCAACATTCTCCCACTTGAAGCAAATGAAAAGGTTTTGAATAAGCTGTAATCATCAAGTCACCCCTATCCCTACCATGTCTCTACATAACTCATGCTTTTCTCTTGGTAGAATTTTAGTGAGCATATTAGTAGGGTTCTTATCTGTATGTATATTTTCCAAGGATAACTATCCTTCCTCCAACACATGCTGAATCCAATGATATCTCAAGTCAATATGTTTGGTTCGTGAGAGAAAAGCTAGATTTTTTGCCAAGTGAATGGCGCTCTGACTGTCACAATATAGCACATACTTATCCTATTTTATTCCTAGCTCTCCTAGGAATCGTTGCATCCACAACATCTCTTTGCAAGCTTCTGTTGCAGCTATATACTCTACCTCTATATTGGAGAGAGCTACTATTCATTGTATCCTGGATACGCAAGATACTGCAGTACCTGCAAATGTATACAAATAACTAGTGGTGGATTTTCTAGTGTCCAAGTCTCCAACCATATCTGCATCTATAAATCCTTCAAGCACCATATTAGTATTGCCAAAACATAAAGAGTAATGACTAGTACCCTTGAGATACCTGAAAATCCACTTTACTGCTTGCCAATGTTGTTTGCCAAGATTTGTAAGGAATTTGCTCACTACTCCCACTGAATGTGCAATATCTGGACGAGTGGATACCATGGCATACATCAAGCTACCAATTTCTGAAGTATAAGAAATATTTTTCATTTCCTCCTTCTCCTTGTCATCACAAGGGCATAAATCGACACTCAATTTGAAATGAGAAGAAAGAGGTGTACCAACTGGCTTGGCATCCTACATATTAAATCTATCTAGCACCTTTTCAATATATTTTTCTTGTGATAGCCACAAATTTTTCTCCTTTTTGTCACGAATGATCTTCATGCCTAATATTTGTTGTGCTGGACCCAAATCCTTCATTGCAAACTGACTACCAAAATCCCTCTTTAACCTGCTAAACATATTCTTATCTTGTCCAACAACTAACATATCATCCACATATAACAACAGTATAATGAAATTTCCTGATCATATCTCTCAATGTAGACACAATGATCAACCTCTAGTCTATTAAAACCATGCTCCAACATAAATGAATCAAATTTCTTATACCACTAGCGAGGTGCCTATTTCAACCCATAAAGACTCTTCTTCAACCTGCAAACCAAGTTCTCTTTACCTTTTATTTTGAATCCTTTTGGCTGCTCCATGTAAATCTCCTCTTCCAAATCTCCATGAAGGAAGGATGTCTTTACATCTAATTGTTCACACTCCAAGTCCTCTTTATGAGCAAATTCCTTCACTACCAACCTTGCTTTGTATATTTCCTTCTTCTCGTCACCCACATGCTTGATCTTGTACACCTATTTGTTTTGTAGGGTTTTTCTTCCTTTTGGAAGCTTTACAAACTCCCAAGTTCTATTATCCAGTAAGGAGTTCATTTCTTCCTCCATCGATTTCTTCCATTCTTTTCTATTCTCATCTTTACAAGCTTCTTGAAAACCATCAGGTTCACCTTCATCAGTTAATAGAATATAGTTTGAGGGTGTATACCTTTATGAAGGCTTATGAGGCCTAGTGGATCTGGGAACCAACTAAGGTGTTGTGTTTTTCGGTTGAATTTCTTGTAAAGGCTCCTGCAAGGTTTCTTCTTGTTGTTGTTCCACATTCTCCTGTTGTTGTTCATCATACTCTTGATCTTGCTGCCCATTTTAATGCATTGGTGGAATATTTTCTTAACCTCCAAATTACCTGTAATCATCTTAAACATCTCTAACTCATTAAATATAACATCCTTGAGCTTCTAATAATCTTAAGTTTAACTGGATCCCATAAACGATAACCAAATTCACCATCCACATATCCCAAGAAAATGTATTTCATAGATTTATCACCTAGCTTAGTTCTATTCTCTTTGGGAATATGCACAAATGCTTCACATCCAAAGATTTTCAAGTGAGAATAATTCACCTTCTTACCAGTCCAAACTTCTTCAGGAATGCTGCCATCCAAGGCTATAGTAGGAGATCAATTTATGAGATAATAGGTTGTCCTCACCGCTTCTGCCCAAAAATGCTTTTCTAAACCAAAATTTGACAACATACTCCTCACCTTTTCCATGATAGTGTGATTCATCCTTTCCACAACACCATTTTGTTGAGGAGTACTAGGGATAATCTTCTCATGCTTAATTCCAAACTTGTTACAATATTCCTCAAATGCATTTGAGCAGTATTCTCCACCATTATCTATCCTCAAGCACTTGAGTAATTTGTTTTTTTCTCGTTCAACAACATGGAACTTTTGAAATATCTCAAATAAGCTACCATCTTTGCTTTTCATGGGGTAGGCCCAAACCTTTCTAGATGCATTATCTATGAATGTTACAAAGTATTATGCTCCTCCTAATGATTTAATATTAACATGCCCAAATACATCTGAGTGTATTAATTCTAACATATTTTTCTTCCGTTCATGACCACCTCTAAGAAATGACACTCTTCATTTCCTACCATAAATACAATGCTCACAAAGATCAAGATTATAAGATCTCAAACTTGGTAGCAAATTTTTTCCTATGAGGATTTTTAGGCCTTTCTCACTCATATGACCCAAGCGCCTATGCCATAGATCTATCGAGTTTCCTTCTTTTGCAACAACAGTCATATGTGATATTTCTATCATTGTTGTCAATTTATACAATGTCCTAGTCTTGGGTCCTTTACCCACGACCAATGCTCCTTTTTTGATTTTCTAGCCACCTTTTTCAAAGCTTACAAAATAGCCTTCATCATCCAATTGTCTCACAGAGATCAAGCTCATGCGCATTTCTAGTACATGCGTAACCTCTTTCAGTAGGATATTTTTTCGTTCCTTCGTCTTGATCTTGACATCTCCCACTCCAACAATGCTACAAAAATGATTATTTCCCAAATGCACTCTACCATAATCACCAAGATTATATGCAACAAAATTCTCTTTGCATGGAGTTACATGGTGAGATGCCCCAGAATCAAGGATCCAATCAAAGCTACTGCTAGAGGTATTCAAGCATACTATAACAGTAAGTAAAACATCTCCATCCGTAGCTATAACAGTGGTGTCACCTTCATTTGTGCTAGTTGGCTTTTGATTTTGATTTATCTGGCTTCGATTCTAGACTCAACACTCTTTCTTCACATGCCCCAGCTTTCCACAATGATAACAAGTGATCCTGTCCCTTTTTGATTTGGATCGGCCTCTTGATCTTGAGCATCCTTGATGGCTTCAATCAACCCTCCTACCATGATCAACTAGGGATAGATCTTCTCCTCCCTAGCTTTATGTAATTGACTTTAATCATTGCTCCTCATTCATTACACTACTGTTGACATCATCAAACTTCAGGGTTCGTACAGGCGCTGAAGTGCTCATAGCGACAATCAAATTTTCCCAACTGTTTGACATATAACACATTAGTAAAATAGCTCTAATTTTATCATCCAAAACAATTTTAATTGAGGCAAGTTGACTAGTAATGATATTAATTTCATTTAAATGTTCTACAACTAAAGCACCCTCCTTCATCTTAAGATTATATAGCCTCTTCATTAAGAACACCTTATTTGATGTCGTGTTCTTCTCATATAGATCATGAAGCTTTTTCCATAGTTCTAATGCTATCTTCTCTCCTATAACATTAAAATAAACATTTTTAGCTAGATATTGACGAATGGTTGCAATCACCTTTCTATCCATCTTTTTCCAATCTTCATCTTCCATCATTGTGGGTTTCTTTGATATTCCCTCAATTGGCCAATATTGATCCTTCAAAATTAGTATATCCTCCATTTGGAATTTCCATAGGGAAAATTAGCCCCATTCAACTTCTCCATATCACTCACTGCTACTTCTTCCATGCCTGCTCAACGAAGCCCTACACACACCAAAACTTCCAACAACCTAGCTTTGATACCAATTGCTAGGTAAGCTATCGTTGAGAAATATTTTTCCATGTTATCAACAATAAAAGAAATCTACAAAAGAACATATTAAACATAGCACACAACAAAAATAGAGGATTCAGAGGATACAAATTGCACACATAAATATACAAGAAAAGAGCCCAAAAACTAAAAATGCTGTTGCACAATAAACAAAGCTTTGTTTATATCTTTTCTACATACAAAAATGATTACAGATGCCTCTATAAATAGAGGTATTAGAATTCTCTAGAAAATACTTTGCAGGCTAAAAAAATATGCATAAAATATGGATGGAGGAGAAGAGACTGTTGGTGGTGAGAAGCTTCTAATTTAAATAATTTAGTTGACTTGAGTGTTTTGTTTGGTGGTAGAAGTTTCCATATTAAATACAGTTTGATGTAGCTAATCTTCTTCTGTTGACACCTTTCATTTCCTTGACGTGTTCAACATGCCCAACACTAGATACTATAAGCATTTTATTAAATTCTTTTACTGACACTCTAAACAACTAGAGATGTAGAAATGACTCCATTGGCATAATCATTGGTTCAATAAATTTCAATGTAAGCGATGGGCTACCGTGATGGGTTACCATTATATTTCCAGTCCATAGATATAAATACAATACTACAACAACTAAGGTATTAATATTTTCCAAAAGGCTTCATAATTATGTCACTGTAATTTAATATTACTAATGCTAAAAAAAAAAATAGTTATCTACTGTCACACAATATTAATATTGTCCACTGTGTTGTTCTCTCACCTAATCTTTCTCCATTGCACTTCTACAATTCTCAGTTTCAAATGCCTTTTCAATTGTATTTCTGACAGTTCTTCATTTTCATCATCTTGAATTATTTATTCATTCTAGTTGCATTCTCCCATACACAAAGCAAGCACCCATGCATTTGTCCATGTAATGAGATAGATATTGAATTTGGGTTCTGATTAACATGCATCTAGCATTGGCATCCATGCTGTTCCAAAATAAATAAATAAATATATTATAGTTTAATTATGGTACCTTTGTGTAAACTTCCAAGTCTATTAATTGTAATATCTTTCTATTAATACTAAAGTTCTTTGTCTTGGCCGATTCCCTGCATTCAGCTAAAAAAAATTGCTGAAACAAAAAAAATCAATTCCGGAGATTTTAAAATAAATGAGTTGTAATGTTTTAACGACAAATATAAATTTGAATGGAAATATCCAAGGTTATAGGTTAGGAGCATATGGCTTTTCTATTGAAAGAGGATTAAAAAAAGAAGAAAAAAAGAATTCATGTGAGTTTAAAGAGGAAAGACTCTAAAAGTTAAAAGGAGGCCTATGTGGCCTTTAGGTTTGGAAGAATAAAAGAAAAGATAACTATCTTATCTATCTTAATGTATTAATCTATATATTATACGCGAGAGGAATCATTTTCAAGGCGTATTTTTTCATTAATATATTTTTTTCTTTTCTAAATTTAAAAAATATGCCTTGAAAATGATACCTCTCGGTGTATAATATATAGATTAATATATTAAGATAGATAAGCTAGTAGCAGTCGCGGTGCAACACATAACATGAATTAATTTATAATTACAGAATATTATTTTATTATATTATTAGATAAATAGTAATATTTCAGTATATTTAATATAAAATTTTAATATAAGTTATGGTTAGGGGTCAAACATGGTTAGGTTCAAACTTTTATTAGGGTTGAGGTTCAAGTTTAATTAGGGTTAAGGTAAAGGTTAAAATAGGGTTCAATTAGGGAAAAACCTTTGAGTTAGGGTTAGGGTTGAATTAGGTGAAATTTTTGAGTTAACTTGTTAGGGTTAAACTATGGTTAACATTCAAATAACGTTAGGGTTAGTCTTAGGGTTAAATTTTAAATAAGGTTAGGGTTAGTCTTAAAATAAGATTATGATTTTATAAATGATAAGGGTTAGCATTCAAATAAATTTAGGATTTAGGGTTTAATTAAATTTACGATTAATGCTCAATTAGGGGAAGGGTTTGGGTTAGGTTTAGGGTTAAGATAATGGTTAGGGTTAGGGTTATGATTATGGTAAGGGTTAAGATTTAGGGTTATGGTTAGGGTAAGGATTTACATCATGAATAGGGTTAGGCTTAGGGTTAGGATTATGGTTAGGGTTATGGTTTACGGTTAGGGTAAGGATTATGGTGATGATTTGGGGTATATCATGTAGTTAAGGACAATGTTAGGGTTAGGGTGAGGGTGAGATTTTTGGGTAGGGTAAAGGTTAGGATTAGGATTAGGGTTAGGGGTATATAATAGTTAGGGATGGGGTTAAGTTTTGGGTAGGCTTAGGGTTAGGGTTAGAGTTTGGGTTAGGATTATGGTTAGGATTAGGATTATGGTTAGAGTTAGGATTATATATATATTAAGGTATGAGTGATATATATGTAATATTTATATAGTTTGAAAATAAATGAAATTATATTATGTTACATAAACCATAGCAATAATTATCCATCATATAATGAAAATCTATAAGGCATATAATCATTGTTAAAGTATATAAACATGTTTATTCTAACCATCCATCATATACTTTAATACATTATTTAAATAATATAAATATTATCCATGACAATATAAATGTATGTTTGTACTAATTTATATAAATATTTGATTCTCTATGTTTGTACATAAACCATAACATTAATAATCCATGTCATAAATATAATTCAAAACCCATATAACCATCTATAATGTATATAAAAAGCTTCTTCTGAACTATGCAACATATATTTGAATACATAAATGCATAAGTATCATAATTTATCATATAAGTAATATATCCATAAGTCATATAACCAATTTGAAAGTATATCAAATTAAATAAGATGTGTTGAAGGTAAAATAATATGTAGAATATAGAAATAAAACTTCATTGTAATGGTGCAAATACATGAAAAAACTCTTCAATGACGAGATCTATATTACGCCCTTTAATTTCAAACTGATCATGATATACTTCTTTGAGAAACTTTGGAAATGCAACTACTTTTGTATACACCTCTTTAACTTTTTTTGCAACATCTTCCATTTACAATATTTCTAGTTCATCAACATCTTTGATCATTAAGCTGGTGTTTTCAATTTGTTTGAGAATTTTGCTACAATGCTCCAAAATAACTCTTTCAGATTTATCCATAATGGTTTCAACAACATTGTTTGAGTTTATAGAGCCATGTGGGCTTGAAACAATGATTTCTGATTCATTTTCTGAAACATGCATAGTATCAATTATCTGGTGTTCAAAGTGGAATTCAATAAAATTAAAGTTTGTATCTAGGAATGATAAGAATAGAACTATTCATAATATGTTTTCAATTTGATTGATTTAAAATAATTTCATAAAGTTATTGAATATGATGAAGTTATTCATTCTTTTATAAGCGTGAAGGTGAACGTTCAATGGTAGCAATACAAAGTAATTCATCATCATTGAGCTTATTTTTTTGCTTAAATATAATGGTTTAACAATATTTATTTAAATGAGCATTTGTTTAAATGATAAATATTTTATAAATTTTTAGTGAAATGATAAAATAATTGTAACTATCAATTTATATAATTTTTTCTAAAATATACATTGTATCATCATTTAGTCAAATATATCTATTTTATAGTTTGAAAATAATGAAATTATATAAACCATGTGAAATTTAAGTTAATTTATAAAACATAAGACTAACAATGCATCATATAAATAAAATTTATAAGCCATATAATAATTTATAAAGCATATAAATATGTTTAGTCTAAAAATCCATCTTTCACCTTAATACATTGTAAATAATATAAATAAATTAGCCATAACAATATAACCCACCATAAAGTATATGAATATATTTAATCCATAAAGTATATTATTGAGCTAAATAAATATATAAAATTTAACCATACATAATGTATATAAAAATGTTTATATGAACCATCCATGATGTAGTTTAATAAAGAAATCACAAAATCATAATCACCAATAACATCCATAAGTCATATAACCATGCATAAAGTATTTCTGCTTGAGTGATTTCAAAGTCTTTGATTGCAACTATGCTTCTTCTTACATCCTCTATTTCATTTATTATTTGTGTAAGATGTTCATTCACTGACTCATGAATTTATCCATCTTTGTTTCAATAATTCCATTTGATCCAATAGACTCGATACGATTTATGGGGGCATTAACTGAATTTTGAGCTTATGAACTTTGAGAATCCATATTCTATATACAAATGAAATAGGTTAATACAATAATTCAATATAAGTTCACATCATATTAGAAATAAATGAATATTTAGTAGTCATACACATTACACAATTTCATTTTTTTCTTAGAGTATGAAATAAGGCTTAAAGGACCGATAATGCTGCAGGAGGTTGCAGATTTCTTCAAATCTATTCATTCCACAAAAAGGGAATCAGTATTGCAGGATTGTATGGAATACCGGGCTAGGGGAAAAATACACTTGGCAAAGCCTTCTGCAACTTCAAATTGGGGCATATTGAAGGTAAAGTATGCCATCTGGAATTTTCCAAAGGTGATTCATTCGAAAGAACAAAACTTTCCCTGCACTATCTCACTCACTACCCTCATTTGATTCTCCAAACAGTGACAAGCCAAGATCAGGTGAGCGATTTCACATATTTTAATTTTATTTGAAGGAAGTTCTTCCTTTCCATATAGAATTATCTTTATAACTTCGGTGTTTGTAATGGGTTTTGGAATTGGGCTTTTTTTTTATGGTGGAGACAAAAGCACAATCAACAGGTTTTCTTTGATGTAAATGGTATGTGTCCAATCTCTCATGTTACCAATTTTATAAGCTCTCATATTGCCAATTTATTTTATTAGCTATTCAAGTTATTATATTTAAGCACTAGGGAGGTTTCTCATTCAGATTAGATGTGAACAATGCAGAGCAACACGATCGAGAGGTTTGATTTGGACATTTGAAGAGATTCCAATTCAAAGAACTCCAGATTGCTACCCGATCATTTTAATAGCAAGAATATTCTTGGATTGAGGAGGCTTTGGGAATGTTTACAAAGGATACCAGAAAGATGGCACCCATGTAGCTGTAAAATGACTAAAGGATGACAGTACTGTAGGTGGAGAAGTTCAATTTCAAACAGAAGTGGAAATGATCAGCTTGGTTGTACACAAAAAATTATTGAGACTATGTGGTTTTGGCTAACTACCCCTTTCTGTGGAGAGTGAGAATGCACAATAACCATCTCTCTGGAGCTATCCCTAAAGGATTTGGATTGTTGTCTAATCTCACATGGATTGAATTGGCCAAAAATAGGCTGAATGGCAGCATCCCACCTGATCTAAGCCAAGCCTCCAAAGTGTATTTTCTGGATCTATCCTACAATGAGATTCAGGATGACCTATCATCTTATATGTGGAAAAACTGACAATTCTACAGACCTTTTATGCTTCCAACAACAATTTAGTTGGTAGAATTCCAACTGATTTTGGAGGTTTCCCGAGCCTATCAGTGCTAGATTTGTCTAAGAATTATCTCCATACCCCATATATTTTTTAATTTGTAATAGTAATTATACTTTCAAGATAATAACTGTAAGAATGTATTCTATTAGTTGGAAGCTTATTTTTCCATAAATATTTATATTACTCAATCTGCATTGTTGTATGCGAGGATTTAATTGTATTCTATAGACCATCACATGGATAGTCTGATATATAAATATCTACTTCACATGTAAATATTGATTTGAAATTTTCTTCTTCTTCGGGTTTTGATGTAGCAGCCTTCAGAAGCTTCCAGAATCAACAACTTGTCTAGATAGAAAACATAAGACAACCAAAAGAGAATGTTTTTACAATGACTAGAACAATACATTTCTAACAAATGCCATTTCAATTTATAGTTATAAAAAATTACCCAAAAAAAATGTATATGTAAGTGACACAAAAATAACAGCTAGTAACCAAGAAAAGAGTGGTACCGAAGAGGACGTGGAGAAAACATGGCAGAACAAAATGATGCATATTAATTGTTGCAATGATACAGTACTTGTACTATTTGAAATGTCCCATGAATAAGTTAAGCTCTGCAATACATAGCCTATGAATTTAGTTACTAAAGCCCTTTAATTTAAGCTATAAGTTCTACAGAATCATGAAACACTTCATATTTGAAATATTAGAAAATGTTGTTAACAATTAATATCATATTCTCTACTTTAGCATAAATGACTTAAAATTTCAATGGACAAGAACCTATTCTCATTAGATAACAAATTTATTAATGAAATAAAAATAAAATATTTAATGTAAATTATTTTAAACATGATTTTTTTTGTTACTTATTACAAAAGTACAGTTTATGGTAATATTTTTTCAATTGAAAGTTAAAGATTGAGGAATATCCATTTTACTAAAATCACCTAAGATACAATTTTTGTCTCATATCTTATTCCAATAGCTTTAGAGATTTAATTAAGGAACATTCCAATAGCTTTAAAGATTTAATTACGAAATATACCATTACCCTAATCAATTGAACTACTCTCTTAATATTTTATGTGAATTTATGATTAAACTATGATATCTGAAGCCACTTGGCAGGAATGCAGATCAAGAAGGAAACATCATAAAAATAGTAATAATTAATGGCCCAAACATAACATAACGAAACATTAATACAAGAGCGATGAAGTGTACAACATGATAGTAGATGCATAATCTTTCAAGATATTCAAATTGAAGAAAATTTTAGACCAACATAAGAACATCTACTCTAAGACAGGTAGGACTTCATTAGAATTTAATACTAGAATACTATGAATGAACCATTATGAGAAGTCGATGATTGACAGTAGATGCATAATCTTTCAAGATATTCAAATTGAAGAAAATTTCAGACCAACATAAGAACATCTAGTCTAAGACAGATAGGATTTCATTAGAATTTAATACTAGAATACTATGAATGAAACCATTATGAGATGTTTATGATTGTTTAAAATCTTGCATAATTTGTAAGTTTGATAAATAAACTTACAAGATGTGGAGAAAGGAGAGTTGGGAAAATGAATGTTTTATTTGACTAATAAAATTATATAGAGAGATAGAGAGAGATAGGGAGATATAGGGGAAGAGATAGAGAGTGATAGATATAGAGGAAGAGATAAAGATATAAGGAGGAAGAGGGAGAGATAGAGATATAGGGAGATATAGAGAGAGGGGGAGGAGATAGATAAAGAGAGAAAATAAAGAGAAGTAGAGAAAGACAAATAGAGATGGAGAGGGAGAGAGAGAGAGAGAGAGAGAGAGAGAGATAAAAGGAGAGAGAGGTTGATATATAAAGATAGATAGGGGAATAGGGAGGGAGAAAGAGAGGGAGAGATGGGGAGAGATAGAGGGAGGGAGAGAAAGGGAGAGAGATAGGTAGAGGAGGGAGAGAGAAGATGGCAAAGAGGGAGATATATGTAGAGAGGGAGAGATAAGAAGGGGGGAGAGGGAGATATATGTAGAGAGGGAGAGATAAGAAGGGGGGGAGAGGGAGAGGGAGAGGGAGAAATATAAATAGAGGGTGATATAGAGAGATAGAGAGGGATAGGAAAAGAGGTAAAGAGAAAGGGAGATAGATAGATAAGGAGATATATGTAGAGAAGGATATGGATAGAAAGAGATAGAGAGATGAGTGAGAGGGAGATCGAGTGAGAAATAAAGATAAGGATATAGAGTAGAAGAGATGGAGTAAATAAGATAGAGAAGGAAGAATGGGGAGAGAGGGAAGTGATATATATGTATAGGGATAGAGATAGAGAAATAGATAGAAAGAGATAGAGAGAGGAGTGAGAGAGAGAGAGAAAGAGATAGAGGTAGACGTAATGAGGTATAGATAGAGAGGGGGAGGGAGAGATAGGGAGATAGAGATAGAAGGGGCAAGAGTGAGAGAGAAAGAAGGTGATAGAGATAAGTAATAAAAAGGTATAGATAGGTGAAAAGATAAAGAGATAGAGATAGAGGTAGGAAAGGAGAAAGAGGAAGTGTGTGTATGTGAGTGAGTGAGAGATATGGAAAGGGATATATATTTACAAATAGATAGAGAGGGAGGGAGAGCGGGGAGAGAAATATCTAAAGGAGAGAGAAGTAGAGAGAAATAGAAAGAGGGAGTGATAAGGAGAGAGGGAGAGATAGGGATAAAGATAATATTATAGTATTATTTAATTTAATGTAATTTACAACTATCACTAATTGCAAATTCAATGTTATCAAGATGATATATCTCGACGTATGTATCCTATATATATTATTAGTACTATATATATTATTAGTACTTGCCTTTAGGCAATATTGTTGCAATGAGTTTTGTTTTTTTGAGTTAACTAGTTATTAATAAGTTAGCTTTCAACCAATCAAAAATAATAATTTTTTTTTAAAAGAAATAAAATTCAAATTTGTAAAGTGAACTTGTAAAATATTTAATTTTATAAATTAAAAAAATTATTTCTTGTGATTATGAAACTTGGTTAGAAGGTTTTGTGTTATTGATGGATTTTTAGGAAAAGTAAAAATGAACTATTATTTTGCCTATTTTAGAAAACACTATTATTTTGCCTATTTTTCAAAAAATTAACCTATTATTTTGCCATTTTTTAAGAAAGACCTATTATTTTGCCATTTTTTAAGAAACAATATTTCTAAATTTACCTGGGGTAATTTTTCTCCAAAATTCTAATTTTTTTAACAAATTAGTGTTCGATGACTAAATTTTGATGAATTTAACAAGAAAACCCTTTTCTTTCCTAAAAGATTAAATAAATATATACTATATGTTAGCTTTTTCATCGAAATGGTTTCGAATTTGTTGAGTTGACTATTTTCACCGTGTCTGCCCTATATTAATTAATATTAATGTAATCAATGGTTCTGATCAACGTGCTGGTTCAAACAGTACTGTACTTATTAAGGGGGAGTTGCTTGTTAAAGAACATTTGATGGAAGGTAAATTATATGTGAATTATACCACATAATCTTATTAAGTCTGAAAAATATGAAAGTCATCAAGCATTTGAGTTCTGATAGGATAGTTTTAATAAATAAAAATATTTATTTAAAGTTTTAATTATTGTCAATGGTTTTTTTCTTATGTAATTTTTAATTTATTTATTTTTTGATATTTTTGTAATGTTAAGTATTATATATCCATATGTTTATTTTATTATGTTTTAAATTTTTATGTATATTTATAATATTTTGAATGTTTATATTCAAATTTCTATCTAGATTCATGAACACAAATAGATTATATTATACATATTATTATTTAACAAAATTATTATATAAATTTAATGCTTAAATAATTATTATTTAATTATTTCTTCATTTCATTTTCTATATTTTATTTAATATAAAATGATTTATAAATTATTATTTAAATTTATATTATCTAATCAATAAATATAATTTAATAAATTAATATTATATTATACATATTATTAGATAACATAATTACTAGATAAATTTTATATTTATATAATCATCATTTTTTTTCTTTTAATTATATTATACTATCATTGATTTTATTTTTATTTTGTTTCAATATCTTTATAATATTTAAAAAATTTAATATATAATTTTTTTTATATAAGATAATTGATTTTTATATAATATTTAATAATTAATATTAATATAAATGCATACTACTTTTTATTCTATTAAACTAAAATATAGGTATAGATTATCCTACAATTTACATTATAATGATTAATATATTATTTACATTATTTTAAGAAAAAATAAATTAATGTGACATTTTTAAATTATTTATGTTAATAAAAATAAGAGTTTGTTTTAATTCCTTATCTTTCGAAAAGATAAACTCTACCGTCATAATCTAATAGTTCCATAGAAAGATAAACTCTATCGTTATAATCTAAAGTTCCATAGAAAGATAAGATGGAAAAATAATAGTTTATTTTAATTCCTTATCTTTCAAAAGATAAACTCTACTGTCATAATCTAACAGTTCCATAGAAAGATAAACTCTACCGTCATAATCTAACAGTTCCATAGAAAAATAAACTCTACCGTTATAATCTAACCATTCCATAGAAAGATAAGATGGAAAAATAATAGTTTATTTTAATTCCTTATCTTTCGAAAAGATAAACTCTACTGTCATAATCTAACAATTCCATAGAAAGATAAACTCTACTGTCATAATCTAACAGTTCCATAGAAAGATAAACTCTACCATTATAATCTAACAGTTCCATAAAAAAATAAGATGGAGAAATAATAGTTTAACAATTCCATAGAAAGATAAACTCTACTGTCATAATCTAACAGTTCCATAGAAAGATAAACTCTACCATTATAATCTAACAGTTCCATAAAAAAATAAGATGGAGAAATAATAGTTTATTTTAATTCCTTATCTTTTGAAAAGATAAACTCTACGTCATAATCTAGCAGTTCTATAGAAAGATAAACTCTACGGTCATAATCTAACAGTTCCATAGCTTCCCCATTGCTTTGTTTGCAAGATTTCGAAGCCGTCTGTAAGATGATTCAAGAAAGAGCAAAAGATGATGTGGGAATCCCAAGAAATTTTTCTGGGCAAAGATTTTGACAGCACTTATGATGATTGAAGGAAGAAGAAATCTCTCTTTCTCGAATTATGAATAATCAGGCAAGTCTAATGTTTCTAAATGAGCTAGTTATGTTTCATTCATGAATAATTCTGAAACTTGTGGGGCCATGGAGCTTGCGAATCCCGAATGAGTTAGCTGAAGATTTCTTGGTCTTCAATCATCTTATAAGTGCTGTCAAAATCTTTGTCTGAAAAATGGATCTTTGTTGCTCCAAATGCTCTGCCAGGTACCGGACATGCTCTTCAACTTGTCTGCACTTCACCTCTTTCTCTGGAAATGTACTCCTTGTAATATTCCCAAGTGTAACGACTAACTACTTTTAATCTTTTTGTATTCGTCAAAACCTTTTTGTACTCAAACCAGGACATTTTAATCTTGATAAAATTTTCAAGAATGATTTTGGTACGTGAGGTAAGAAAGTTGTGGAGTGTTCGAGAGAAAGTTTAGTATTTATTCTTAGTTTTTTTGTTTATTACGCCGAGAGGCGTATTCAGTTGTAGAGGGAAGAGTTTTTGTCCATAAACATTAACATGTTTAAATTTTTTTTTTACAGACATCTGCCTGTTTTGATAGATATTAATTTAATAATAATATTCACTATATATATTAATAATATTCCCCATTCAAATGTAACGGCTCATACAGCGTCAGATATTTGCCTGGCGGCGTAATAAAGCATGAGATATTCGCATAAAACCATTAAGGTGCATTTTCTGTAACATTTGCTAAATACAGCGTCTGACCGTCTGACGTATCAATCCATTTTTGTGTTTGTGTAACGGCAGATTTAATGAGTATGAAGTTATGCGTAAGGTTTAATATGCATGCGCGTATTCATTTATTTCTATAAATGCATTTCTATCTTCCCCATTTCTGAGCAGCAAGAAGCATCCGTTTTTGTTTGGAAGAGTTTCTCTATCAAAGACTTTGTGGTATGTTCTTCAGTGATGGAATTCTAGGGACAAAGGCAGATGCACTTGTAAACTACACCTCTATTTGTTTCTCATAGAATTTATGTAGTATTTTATGCAGGTACCCAATAAGAACGATCGTTTGTTGGTGGATATCGATTTCAAGGCGGGCTTTGAGATTTCCTGGCTCACGACACAATAACATTTCTCAAGAACGACAAATTGCATCAGGTAAGTGATCGATCTTAATTATGTTTTGATACTAAATGCAATAGATCTACTCAATGCTTTTTGTCATTTCAAATGCGCACGGTTAATGTTTGCAGTGTTTCTTTTATTGCATTCGGTAAACCCATTGTTGATAATTGATGCCTCGCATGGAGAAATGTAGAACGAGCTATATTTAGGAGTTTTATATTTAGAGGCTGTTATTTGTTCATGCATGATGCATGGGAAAAATAGGAAAAAGAAGAGATTAATTTTAGAAACTGCTGTTGCATATCACTTATTTAAGTGCTGCATGGATAGTAGTTTTTTTTTGGATGCTCTTCTCTGTTATATTTAGAATCATTGTAATCTCTATAAAGAGATGTATTGAGACTGTTGTATTGTAAGCCACAGTAATGAAAGAAAGGCAAATTTAGTGTTATGTTTTGCATTGTGTGTATAGCTCAATTCTGAGGAGTGCTATATGGAGTTTGTGTTTTTTGCTGCAAATGGATTTAATTATATTTTTTCAGATTGGATAAAGAACTTTCAAAATCTACACCCGTAAGGTCGTGTCATAATGGTCTGTCTCTTATGTAGAATCGTTTGACCGTCGTGAAAAATAAATTTAAATCAGATGTTATAGTTATAGGGTGCCTGAAACATTTGATATAGTGCTGCAAAAAAATGATGCCATTGCATGGGATGAAATGATTGCAGAAAATCCAGCACTAAATCCTATCATGGCGATAATGCCTCTGAATTGTAGTTTCGAACCAGTTTTGCCATTAGATAAACTCTGTTCGCGGTCTGAGATGAGTTGGTTATTCTTGTATGAGTCAGTTATCCTTCTCTTACGATCCAGTTCTTCTCCTCTTGCAGTGACTGTGTCACCCACCCCTTAGCAAACAAATTCTTCATTTTCACTTATGTACCTGAGGCAGTACCATATACCTATCTATTAAAGGCTGTACCGTATATAAAACCATCCATGTCCATCTATACCTTGATCACTTCTGGCATTCACCTATGGCTAACTCATTGATGAAATTACTGCTGGTGGTGGCCAGTCGTGGAGAATCACCTCAGCCTAGATATATAAATAGTTTCTAAATAATGGCAGATTCCAGTCTTAACTTAATTGTGAGGCTTACTAAACATCAAGGTTTCTAAATTCTGCGAGATCTGGCCCATATAGTATTGGTCCACATTTTTTTAATTTTAGATGCATTCAACTGGTTGGCTCCAATGCAAGCAATTGTTTCATTATATTTTCTCTGTTAGAAAACAAAAGTTTCAAATCTCTGCAAACCCACATCCCAGTTGATTGGCTCTTCTCAGCCCAGCAATTGTTCAGGTCATAATATTTTTACATTTATGTTAGTGTGTGTACATACATACACATTAACTGGACTTTACAATTTTATTTTTTTCATTCTGTAGCGTTGGATTTTTTCCCTTTTCTTCCATGTGCTTAATGGTAACCTTCTATATTCCATGTGCTTAATGGTAACCTTCTATACACAACAGCCTGCTACAGAGAAGACCAGGGATGGGTTTTTCCTTGCATCATTCATCCCTTAATGCATATCTTGAATTTGGAGCAGAGGGAGTCCACACACGTTCCTTGGATCCTGCAAACTCCTACACAGTGTGTTGATGTTCATCCAAGGTGGCATGCGGTAGTCATCCACTCAAACCAAGCTGTGGCACAATGTACTCCTTTCATGTAAAAGATAAAATTAAAATACGTACGCAATCTACATTTCTATTATTTGCTCTTTATTCATTCTCTTTGCAGTTCTGCCATTATTTGTGTACTACAATTGTTATTATGATTTGCTTCTGCTACATATCCACATTCTGGCAACAGATAATGTTGTTCCCCAAAACATCCTCACTATGCAAAGGGGTTTACTATTATCATGTAAGGCATGATTCCACATGAGACCAAAATTTTTTCGTGGAGTTTCCATTCATTCCATGAGGGTAATTGTGCTTTCAAACACTGCTGCAAAGCATGACACCTTTAGCTTAAAATAACTCTGGCCAGAACAATTGTTAATTTATCAATGTGCCAACCATGATTCTACATATGTGTAAGCTTTGCAGATGCTCCTCACAATCCCCCTCTGTATAAGCTTGCTGGATTCAATATCTCAATAGCACATGGAAAAGTTTCACTGGATTATGGATTATAAATGATAAGACTGCAATTATCCTGGGCATGGATATGACATACTTAAAATCTTTTTTTAAATTAAAATAAAATAATTTTCGAGATTTTTACATATCCATATCCAGTTATAATTTCTCTGATTCTACATTTTTTCCATTCCTATATTTTCCAATAACACCACTTCACCTTTTTTCCCGAGTTTACTCTTGTTTTAAATCGGTGCACTGTTTTTTTCAAAATCCTAAACTTTTTTTTATCATTGCACTGTTTTATACTTACCCGAAATACACACTTTTGTGCTAGCTTTACAATCTTTTATTTTATTTTAAACTCTTTGGCTTTTAATGTATTTAACTGTATATACATTGCACACTTTTGTGCTGGCTTTATGGTACAGAACAGTGTGCAAGAAATGCACCTTCTGTCATTGTGTTGGTTTAGCTTTAAAAAAGGCTATTTTTTAGGATAAGATTTCAATTGGTGAGAAATGTTTCATAATATATCATATATTATTGAAGGGTTATAGAAATATTGGTTCTATTTTGAAGTTTAAATTAATGGAATTTATAATTTTTTAGTTAAATAGTAGATGCAATATTTCTTATTAAATTGTAAAGAATTAAAAATAAAAATTCCATAAACAATATGTGATTTCAATATTATTTTGAACATTTAAATTAAGAAATCAAGTAAATAAGAAAGTAATTTTATAAAAGAATTATTTCAGTTTAAATAGGAAGTTAAAAAAAAAAAGAATTGTTTTATAATTAAGTGCTTTTATAAATTTTATATTTATATGTAAGACTAAAATTTAAGATTAAAATTAGAACTAAAAAAAGCTATTTTTTAGATAAGATTTCAATTAATTTGGGCAGACATCAAAATCTTAATTAACATTTTAGGCTTTTTGAGAAATTTGACGGACAGCTGCCAGTATTCGAAGAAGACGCACGAAATTAATTTATAAATATTCTGTAACCGTTCTCTCTGTAGCCGCTGCCAATATTCGAGGAAGAGGATGTGAAAATTTGAAGATTCTGTCAGTCCTTTTCAGTGCATGCAACCATTACATGAAGGTTTCAGCACATGCAACCATTACATGAAGGTTTCGTGCTTAGAAGATTCTCTGTATGTAAATTCGTTTCTTGCTTAGCAATTCCGAAGGACGATAAGACTTTTAGTATTTTGACACAGGTGTTATGTGTTTGGGGTTCTGAAGAATATCCCAGATAATCCGTGGGAATAATTTGCAACGTTTTCCCCTTCTACTGTGAGGTGACTATCTTCTCTGTTTACAAATTTCTTCTTTTTGACTTTGATTTTTCAGTTTCCGCTGATTAAGTATTTCTGCGCTAAGTATTGTAAGCAATTTTTGTAAGCAAATTTCTGTAATTTTTCCGACTTCTAGCAATCCAGACAACATGCGTGTATTTTTGGCTCTTTAGAACTGTTGTTACAGAGTTTACAAGAGAGGCAAGATTCATGCGATCCATAACCAAGTTTGCCGGAAAATATTAATAAGAAAAAGAAATTTGGAATCTGCTTTATATTTGTCTAGCGCTGAAGCTACAGTTCCTATTTTAGACGATTTATCTTCCCCTCTTTATGCTAGCGTTGCCTGTTTGAGCATAATATTCGGTGATATTTCTGAGTAAAATGGAATTCTTTTATACATAATTATTGATTGTAGGTGGTTGATGGTGGATACCTCTCCTGCTGCTGCTTTTTGTTTAATCTGTTTCTTGCAATGGTCATCTGAGCACTATCTTATGTTTTCAATTTGATGGGAACAGGTGAAAGAAAATTTGCAGAGATAAGTAAAGTGCTGGAAGGTAACCAGTCCTTTACCAGGTACACCGCAATCTTTCTCCTTGTTACAAGATGTTCAATGCTATGTCATTGTTCTGAAAAATAGAAGAAATAATTTTCTCCAAGTTCTGTAATTAATCTTTTGGCTTGGTATTTTCATTTCTTGCTAATAAATCTGCGTAGAGTGCATACGCAATAGTTTATTTAGGAATTTTTGGAGTCTCCATAAAAAGTTAGCTGTTTGTGTTTTTTTATTTTGATGTATGATTTAGTTTTCTATTTTATTTAAATTTTTTTAAATTTATTAATCAAATATTTAATTATAATTTTATATCTCACACTTACTCATTTATATTAATGCCTAAATGTGCTCTTGCCGGGATCTTCGCTGAAATTTAGGGCAACACGCCAGAATGCAAGGTGTGAGTGGTCAGCCTTAATAGGGAAGGCTCGGCTAGGGTTCGGAGGCTGCGCTCCCTCCCTATTCTTTTTGATTTATTATTATTCTATATAATTTTTAATATCTTATATTCTATTCGTTTGTGGGAAATTTTTATATAGATTTACTTGCAAGATTATCAGATGGTAACTACAAAGATTTAGAATTCAATAGTAACCACAAATATACATTCCTCAATAGAATCTATATCCTTGTTAATGAACAAAACAATTTTATCAGAAATGAGACCCTTCCCCATTTTTCATCATTTGTTAAATTCATTCATAAAATGATTTTGCACTTTAAAATAGACCAAACAATAATATCATCTCTCCTTCTCTTATTTAGTTTAATAAATGAGGTTAGAGTCATTTTTTAATTGGTGTTGTTGAGAAAATTTATTTTAGAGTCAAATTAAAAAAGTGTTCTTTATTGATTAGTTCTTCTTATTGTACTATGTTTAAAATTTAATGTGTGTATTGAATTATAAATTGTGGAAAAATTACATGTCTTTAAAAAATTATAATGATGACAAATGTAAGAAAATATGTAGAAAATATTTGTTGTTGTGGGTTTGGACCAATTGTATTAATGCATTGCGGGCTAGGTTAAAAAACAATTTTAATGTGTTGAAGTGACTTACCACTATTTTGTTACAACTAACAAAGACTATTACTTGTCATATTGCAAACTAAATTTGAAGGACAATTTAGATGGGAATTAAATTACTTGCCAAGTGTTATTTGTTCTCTATAACAAAAATAAAAGAGTATATCTCTACTTTCAGTTGTACTAAGTTTCTTTTATTTGTATCTATTATGATTCTATACATTGATAAAATAATGTTTGCCTTTCAATTATTATTTTTAGTTCCTGCCAAGGAACTATAGTCACGCCTCTTCCTTAACTAGTTATTAATGTTTTGAACTTCAACCAATCAAAATTGATTATTTTCCTTTATACATTATATTTAAATTTTTTTCTAAAGTTAAATGCATGTTTTTTAACTTTTCTAATTTTCAAAATTATTTCTCTTAAATATTATTGGCTCAAAACTTTTGAGTGATAAGGGCGATTTTCCTGTATCTATTATCAAAGTTGCGATTATAGTGGGAGATGGAAACAACAGGAGAAAATTAAAATTACTTTTAACTAAACTATTCTATTTACATTTGTAATCTAAATTTAACTAAGTCTAAATGCTAATAAATTCCCCTATACTAATTTCTTAAATATTCTATGTAATTTTTATATTCCCCTATACTAATTTCTTAAATATTCTATGTAATTTAAATTATATAGGTTAATTATTCAATTTGTTTATGCAATACAAACCTTGTTAATTCTTGATATTAATAAATTCAACTATGCTAATTTTTTGAAGATTATTTTTTTGTTAAATAAATTTATCTATACATTCAAACTATATTTTTTAAGATTAATTTTTGGTTATATTAATTTTCATTTGCCTTTGATAAATTAAAATATATTTCTTGAAATCTATTTTTATAATATAAAATCAATTAATACTAATATCTTTTGAAATTTGATAAATTGAACTAAACTAATTTTCTTTTAAAAAAATACAATATGAAAATAATTAATTTCTAGATAGTTTTAATATAATTACTTTTATAATAATTTGATTATTTTAATAATTAAACTATATTATTTTTGCTAATACTAAATTAAATGCTAAATTAGTTTGATCTATTTTATTTAAAAAATAAATTTACTAAATCTATTTACTTTGTCAATAAATAATAAATCCCTTTATAAAATAAAATTTTAACTAATATACTTTTGCATCTAGATAAATAAAATCTATGTCTAAATAAATCATTCAATTTTAAATTTTTGGTTATAAAAACAAGCACTTTGTATTTTAAATTTTATTTCCTACAAACTCTTTAATTTAAAAAAAACTTTAAAAAATGGTTTTTCTTATCATAAGATGGGTTGTTAAAAGCTTTCATTAAAATAAAAAAATTAACTAAATCTTTTCCTTATCCATTTAATTTAAGTATCATTCTAAAGTTTATTGGTCTATTATCAAAGATTTCTTAAAAAAACAACCAATTTTTTTTTTTTATTTCCTATTACAATTATAAACTTATGATTTTTTCTAGTTATTATTTTAAATTTCTTTTTTGAAATTTTAATATAAGCTTCTATTTAAATTCTTAATTTGTGGTTGTCAAAAGGTTTTTTTTAGCATGATAAGACTTTTATCTAAATTCTTAATTTATTATTTTAAAGGGAAATTCAATTAACATACAAAATGATAAATATTTGGTTTTATATATAATTAAATATGGTTCTCAATCATTTTAAATAAAAATTTCTACTTTTCAAATATTTTTTCTCATAACATGGATACAAAATGTTATCTGCACAAATCTCGGGCTCCATGGAAAATGTGGCCAGTTAATTCAAACCATTTAGTTAAATTCTCAACGGTTTGGCAGTTATTTATTTTTAGTGGTTTTGCTTATGTCAACTACATTTTGCTCTCAAATTTATTGTTACTTCATTGTAACCTTTTTACTTATTTTGACATCAATTCCTTTTTTTTGCATAGAAGCTTTTTTTTACTCTTGAGTTCTTTAAAATTTAATTGATTTTTTGTTGTCATTTCCATTCTTTTTGTTTCAAAGGTGGAATAATGGATGAGAATCATGGCTTTTATTTTCATTGTTTAAATTTGGTGGTTAATAATTAAAAAAGTTTTTTTCTTAAATTCTCTTTACATTTCATTTTTTGTGTTTTCCCATTATTTATTTTTGTTGGAGCATTTAGATGGATATTTTCTAGTAGAAATCAATTTTTAAATTTCACTGCACTTGAAAGTAGATAGCGGCTTATCATCAATTGACTAGTAGGATGGATGAATCATGCCTTTTCCCTTTTTATCCTTTTCCACCCATGTATGATATTAGAAAGATGGTAGGAAAAAATAAATCTATGTTTCTTTTAAATAAATTTTTAAAAATCTTAATTTTTTTCTTCATACATTGGCTAGGCCCAATGAGTTAGGATTGGTGGTTTTTTTGCTCTCTGACTTATAGTATAAATTTGTATGAATAGAAAGGAATATTAGAAGTAGGTTTAAAAATTTGCATGAATATAAATGAAGATTAGAAGTAGGTTTGAAAATTGTTTGCTTCCTCCCAATTCAACATGTCTATACTTTTGTGAATCTAAATATAGATGGTGTGGTAAACAAATGGATATGTTTTTATCAAGGGAATACTTTTTGGGAAGTGAGGAGTGATTGCTATAATTAGGGATTCAGGGGAAATTTTTCAATTTATCAAACTAAGATGTAGTGTAATTCAATATACATGAATATTGGTGGGAAGAGGGCGGGGTTTCTTCTTTATGAATATTGGCAAGAATGGGAACTAACATCTCTAGATACTAGAGACAAGGAATATATCAATTTCAATCCAATTTGCATGAATTTTGTTGGAGCTTGAAGACATGGTTTGCATCATCAAGATTTTTGAGTTGGGAAAGGTAGTTCAGGACAAAAGAAAGCCAATCAAGTTATATTTGCTTAAGTTTGGTTTTTGTTGATATAAGAAAAATAAATAATGAGAGTCTAAAAATATTGAGCTAGCCTGATTCTACCCTCATTCATCTACCCCTTAGATAAACTAATTTATAGTTTCATTGCATGATTTGGCTCTAATATATGCCAAATATTTCAAATATTTCTTATGGTTGGGATGACCAAAGGGGCATAAAGTCTTGTTTTAATGGTTTTCCAATTCAATATTTCGTTACCTATTCTTTGGCATCAAGGCCACCATAGACTTGATAAGAGTACATTTCATGTTTCAGCATGAACTTGAAGTTCCAATGACCTCAAATAAGATTCTCATCTGCCTCACCACACACTTTAATACCTGGTTGGGCCCCAGCTTGAACAAAAATCCATTGATCAGCTGGAAAGCATTGGTTTCCCATGCTAACCTTTAGTGGTTTCTTGCTTGTAATTCAAGTATATTAAATGAGGTTTCCCATGCCAACCTTTAGTGGTTTCTTGCTTGTAATTCAAGTATATTAAATGAGGTTTCCCATGCTAACCTTTAGTGGTTTCTTGCTTGTAATTCAAGTATATTAAATGAGGTTCATTAATACTTGACAGAAAATAGTGATCGACATTAATTAGAAAGATGCAACAATAAATATTGATAGAGGGAATCCTTTCATATTTTTGCTCATCAGTTTCTAAACTTATTGAGTTTTGTAGACATTAGGCACCTATAAGAGGACTTAGGACTATATGCTTTCATTTTCATTTGTGTAGAAAATTGTAACATTTAAGCAGGGTGGTTATACATGACTCTATGTACAATGAAAGTTCTAAAGATCTTTTCTTTTTTAAAGAGGATTTTTTATCATATATGTTGAATGGTTAAGGAAATATTTGAACTCATAAATATTTAAATAATGCTCACAACATGTAAATTGTGCTTTCTTCATGGCCTAAAAGCACAACCAGAGCATCTAAGAATTTTGAAGTGAGCAAAATTCTTTTGTTATAAGGGTCATTTTCTAATGAAAGACAAAGTTGACTCTATCAATGATCAAATTCCTAAAACTATTCTAAAAATTTCTAGGAGGAACTTCACTGCTCTGCAGCTCTTGTTAAAATATGTCTTTAAATTTAGAAGACCAATAATTTGAAATATCATCCATGAGACAAGAATATATTTTTTGATAATTTATATTGGAAAAATCATTTAGTTTTCTTCAATTTAAGACAATAAAATATAATTGAAATTATATATTTTAAAATATTTTCAAAAATCAAAATCAAAGAGATTAAGAGATTTGATGAAACAAAAAAATCAAAATAAATGAAAAAAAAAATCAAATTAAAGAGATTTGATGAAAAAAAATCAAATCAAAGAGATTTGATGAAAAAAAAAAATCAAATCAAAGAGATTTGGTCAAAAAAGAAATCAAAGATAAATCACAAAAAAATTAAGATATTTATTATAAATAACTTAAAAAACAAATCAAAAATATTTGATCAAAAGGAAAATCAAATATAAATCACAAAGATTTGAATATATATTTACCATAGATAAACTAAAAGATCAAGTAAATAAATAAAAATTAAAAGATGAAATAAAAATCCTTATCATAAATAAATTAAAGATCAAATAAATAAATCAAAGATAAAAAATAATTCAAATATTTGAATAAATTAAAAGATGAATTAAATAAATAAATAAAAATATTTGATCACAAAGAGAAATCAAAGATTTGATCACAAAGATAAATCAATCACAAAGAAAAAATAGAGATTTGGTCACAAATTAAAATATCAAATAAACTAATCAAAGATAAAAAAAATAAAAATCAAAGATAAAAATAATTCAAATATTTGAAGAAAATAAAAGATGAATTAAATAAATAAATAAAAATATTTAATCATAAAGAGAAATCAAAGATTTTTTATAAATCAATCAATAAAAAAACATAGATTTGATCACAAGAATTTGATTAAAATATCAAATAAACTAATCAAAGATTAAAAAAAATAAAAAATTTAAAAGACCAAAGAGATAAATCAAAGAGAAATAAATTAAAAGACAATAGTAAAGAGAAATCAAAGATAAATGGAAAGATTTGAGAATCTTTACCATAGATAAATTAAAAGATGAAATAAATAAATCAAATATAAAAGATAAATAAAAAATGACCACAAAGATTTGAATAAATTAAAAAAGATCAAATAAATAGATAAAAAATAAAAAATAAATTAAAAGATGAAATAAATAAAGGAAATACTTAAGATAAATTAGAGATTTAATTACAAAGATAAATAAAACAAATATTTAAAATATAAATCAATAAGAAATACTAAATAAAAAAACCTCACAAAGATTTGAATACATGGGTTAAATTAGGGTTTTGGATAGGGTTTAATTACACTTAGGATTCAATTAGCATAAGATTTTGGAGTAGGATTAGGGTTAGGCTTCAATTATAGTTACAATTCAATGAAGGTCAGGGTTTAATTAAGGTTAGAGTTCAAATAGGATTAGGATTAGTGTTAGCATTAAGGTTCAATTAGACTTAGAGTTAGGGTAAGGATTAGGATTAGGACTAGGATTCAATTAGGGGTAAGTTTTTATTATAAAGCTTGGGGTTAGGGTTACAGCTGAGTTTCAAATAGGGTTATGATCAAGGTTAGGTGTAAGATTCAATTAGGGTTAGGATTCAATTAGAATAAAATTTAAGTTTGGATTATAGTGAGGGTTCAATTAGTGTAAGGTTAATGTTAGCGTTAGAGTTCAATTAAGGTTTGGATTAAATTAGGGTTAGATTTTAATTCTTTCTATGGTTACAGTCTAATTATGGATAGTGTTCATTTAGGGTTAGGGTTGCAATTCAATTAGGATTTGAATTAGGGTTCAATTAAGGTTCAATAGGCTTAGGCTTAGGGTTCAATTAGGGTAAGGGTTAGTGTTAGTGTTAGTGTTAGGGTACAATTAGGCTTTAGATTTAATTATAGTTTAGAGTTAGGGTTAGAATTTAGTTAGGGTTACAATCATGTTTAGGGTATAATTAGGTTTAGGGTTACATTTAGGCTTCTCCAATAAAGCTTAGGATTTTAATTAGGGTCACTGTTAAGTGTTAGAGTTAGGTTTCAATTAGGGTTCAAGGTTAGGGTTAGGGTTAGGTACATTTAGGCTTCACTTAAGATTAGGGTTCAATTACAGTTAGGGTTCAACTAGGACTAAGATTAAATTAGGGTTACATTTTAATTGGGGTTAGGGTTCAATTATAGCTAGGGTTCAACTAGGCTTATGGTTACTGTTCAAATAGGGTTAGGGTTAGGTTTCGATTAGTGTTAATGTTAAGGTTAGGTTAGGGTTATGGTTCAAACGATTAGTGTTAGCGTAAAGGTTATGTTAGGGTTAGGGTTCAAATAGGTTTAGGGTTTAATTAGGATTAGGGTTATAATTAGAGTTAGGGTTGATATTAGAATTAAGCTTACAAATAGGGTTAGAATTATGATTAGGAGTAAAATTTAAATTAGGGTTAGGTTTAGAATTAGGATAAGGTTTAGGATTAGGGTTATTTTTGGGGTTGGGGTTATAGTTAGGGTTGGGGTTAGGTTTAAATTATAGCTAGGGTTAGGTTACAATTACGGTTCTCCAATAAAGCTTAGGATTTTAATTAAGGTTGGTGTTGAGTATTAGGGTTAGGATTAAATTAGGATTCAAGGTCAAGGTCAGGGTTAGGTACATTTAGGCTTCACTTAAGATTATGGTTCAATTATAGTTAGGGTTCAACTAGGGCTAATATTTAATTAGGGTTACATTTTAATTAGGGTTAGGGTTCAATTAGGATTAGGTATAGAGTTTAATTAGGGTTAGGGTTAAATTACAGTTAGGGTTAGGGCTAGGGTTAAATTAAAATTAGGGTTAGGGCTAGGGTTAAATTATGGTTAGGGTTCAATTAGGGTTAGGTATATGGTTCAATTAGGGTAAAGGTTTAATTATGGTTATAGTCTAATTATGAGGTTAAGGTTACAATTGAGGTTCAAATTGGGTTATAATCAGAGTTAGGTTTAGTATTCAATTAAAGGGTTAGGATTGGGGATCATTTAGAGTTATGGTTATAGTTAGGATTCAATCAACATGTAAGGGTTAGTGTTAGGGTTAGGATTAAGATGGTCTTCAAAGTTAGGGTTAGAATTCAATTAGGATTAGGGTTATAATTCAATTAAGATTAGTGCTTAGGTTAAGGTTAAATTAGGGTTATAGTTTAATTAGGAAAACTTTTAGAATCCAATTATGATAAGTGTTCAATTAGGGTTAGGGTTAGAGTTAAATGAGTGTTCATTTTATGTTAGGGTTTAATAAGCTTAATTATATCTCTAGCCCTAACCATAAGCTTAACTATATCTCTAGCCCTAATCCTAACCTAAAACCTAAACCTAACTATATCTCTTAACCCCAACCTAACGATAATCCTAACCCTAAACTTGATTGAGAACATAACTATAACCCTAATCCTGATAGCCTTAACCCTAATTATTACCCCAACCCTAACTATATCTATTAACCCTAAACTTGACTAAAAACCTAAATGTAACCCTAATCGTAATGGTAACCCTAACCCTAATTTTGATGCAAATACTAACCCTCATCATAATGTTAACCGTATTTCTAACCCTAACCCTAACCCTAACTTTATCTCTCTTGAGCCCTAATCCTAACTTGAACCCTAAGACTAACTATATCTCTTAACCCCAACCTAACCATAATCCTAGCTCTAAACTTGATCCAAAACATAACTATAACCCTAATCTTGATAACCTTAACCCCAATTATTACCCCAACCCTAACTATATCTATTAACCCTAAACTTGACCCTAAACCTAATTGTAACCCTAATCCTCATGCTAACCTGAACCCTAATCCTAAGTTAATCTTGATGATAACCCTAACCCTAATTTTGATGCAAACCCTATCTCTCATCCTAATATTAACCCTAACCCTAATCCTAACTATATATTAACTCTAACCCTAACCCTAACTATATCTCTAGACCTAACCCTAACCTTAACTATATCTCTTAACCTTAACCCTAACCCTAATCCTTACTAAATATTTTTTTAATAATCCTAACTAAATATTGATGATATAATATTTTTTATTATAATATTATAAATATACTAAAAATATATTTTTATATTTTAACTTAACATTTAAATATTAAATTATATATATTATTTTTAAAAATTATTTTACAAATATTATACTATCATATTATAATATATTAATTATTATATTAATTTAATATAAAATATATTTATAAATATAAAAATAATTTATTTAAGATATTACATGTTGGGACTACTGATAATAGCATATATATATTTAATAATATATACTTGGCATATTTTATATATATTATTAAATATATATATGCTAGTTTTAGTTCAATCTAATGGAAATACAACTAAAATTAAAATTATTGAAGGAGTATAGAAATATTGGTTTTATTTGGAAGTTTAAATTAATGAAGTTTATAAGCTTTTTGCTAATGCAATAATTTGTATCTTTTTTTTTTAATTTATATTGTAATAAAGTAAATATAAAAATTTCATAAACAATATGGGGATTTCAATATTATTTTGAAGATTTAAATTAAGAAATCAAGTAAATAAGAAAGTAAGTTTATACATAAATTATTTGAATTTTAATAGGAAGTAAACAAAAATAGAATTTTTTTAATAATTAAGTGCTTTTATAAACTTTATATTTATATGCAAGAGTAAAATTTAAGATTGAAAATATAAATAATGGAAATAGAACTAAAAAAAAGCTTTTTTTAGGATAATATTTCAATTTGTAAATCTAATGGAAATACAACTAAAAACAAACTATTTTTTAGGATAAGATTTGACTTTCTTATATAAAAAATTTTCTTCAAATTTATGAGAGCTCCCACTCCATAAAAATATTTATGTTGCTGAAATCTTCTTTTTAATTTTGAAAACAAAAAAGAGTAAATTAGGTAAAGTGAAAATTTTTATTCACAATAAAGTCATAAAGTGTTAAATTATAAATTATCATTAATATAAATGATGATAATAAAATAATTAATCAATATTTTTTTTTTTTTTTTTTTTTTGATTGGTAAGCACTACCAAAGGGGGTAGCTCCCGAGATTACAGTGAAAAAACAGGGATAGCAAACAGCAACAGACAAAACAGATAGTTTGTGCCAACAGTGCATACAGGAGTACAATCCACCAAATGACACACCAGCCCAAACTGCCACAGTGCCCAGGAAAACGCAATGTTCTTCAGAAAGCAGTAAAGTTTCCACCGGACACCATTACTGGCCCCCAGACAAGCAGCAAACCAACAAGATCGCCAGCACACCACGACAAACCAGTGACCGCAAAAAGGCAGTCCAACCGCATAGTAAGTAGCGCAGATTGCGAGACCATAAGCCCTTCATCCAGGTGCACTTTTACTAACATCGACTGTAGCCATTTCATCAGTGACAATCTCGCCAATATCTGGTGGAAGAGAGGCCACGTCATAAAAGACATCCAAATCGTATTGCGTTACACCCAGGTTGGCAAACCTGTCAGCCAACGCATTCGCCTCACGGAAGACATGTTTTAGGGAAAAAAGTTTCAAATTACTCAGAGACCTCTTAATGTCATTTATCCTCGGATCGAGCTTCCAGTTTTGAGACCGTCCTCTGACGACTGACGATAAGCAAACTTGTGAATCCCCTTCGATCTCAACCTGCAGGAGACCATTAGACAAACAAAGATGCAGCCCACATGCCAATGCTTCAACTTCCGCTTCGTTGTTGGTGGCCACACCAAGTCTTCTAGACATCGCAACAATAACCCTTCCTGAGCAATCTCTTATTACACAACCGGCTCCCGACTGCCCTAGGTTCCCTTTGGATGCGCCGTCAAAGTTGAGTTTGACGAAGCCATCCACCGGAGGAAGCCACTTAACACCTATTCTTTTCCTTTTTGAGTTCGTTGCAAGCTGCCCTGGCGGCTTTAACCCACTCCAGAGTTTCTGAAGTCTATCATCCCAGTGGGAGAACACCGTTGCAAAGCGTCCACCACCTCTCATATTTAGCACTTCCACCAAACCAGCTTCGATCCTCTTTAGAACATCTCCCACATCCAAGGAAGAGTTTTGAAAAATCCGCCTATTGCGTTCTTTCCATAATTGCCATGTCACCATTGATGGAGCCACCCACCAAGCAGCCGCCCACACGTTATTCCTTTTGTAGGCAGGCCAGCTCAATAACCACTGTTTAAAATCCTTCGGATGAGGGGTGGACCACCCAAAAGAAGCTTGAAGCCAATCCCAACAGGCAGCGGCAAACGGGCAGTTGAGGAGAAGATGGTTGACAGTTTCTCCGTCATTGCAACACATCACACATATTTGAGGACCAATAAAACCGAGCTTTAACAGCCTTTCCCCAGTCAAGATCCTGCCATGCAACGCTGTCCAAAGAAAGGCGCCAGCCTTGGGAAGAACCTCCTTCTTCCAACATAATTTGACAGGCCAAGGATCACCCTCTGGCCTGACACACTGTATTTGATAACCGAGTTTCACCGAGTAATGCCCGGATTTGGATCCACACCAGACCACAACGTCCTCCATGTCAGAGAGCATTATTCTTCGATCAACCAAAATTTTGCGCAAAGGTTGTTTAACCACATTCGGGATATCCAGCCCATCCACATTCACCCATATAAATGAAGCGCCGCCCGGGCACATTTCTCTAATGATGTAGTCAGCCACATATTTACCATGACTAGCAATTGCCTCATCCACCCACACCGAGTCGCCAAGCACACTAGCAAGAGACGGGAAGCCATTCCACGAATCCCGCCAGAAATCTGCAAGCCACCCGTTCCCAATGCACCAGGACAAGTGGTTGGTAAGCAACGGTCTGCACTCCCATATGAAATTCCATATAGGTGAACCGCCTTGGGATTTGGCCAGAGTAAGAATCCTCCTCGGCTCATCATTGTCAAGATACTTTTTCTGTAGGATTTTGCACCACAGTTTTCCTGCATCACTATACATTTTCCAACCAAGTTTTGCTCCTAGGGCACGGTTTTGAAGGTCCAACCTGCGTAACCCAGCACCCCCAGCCATCTTGTCTGTGCATACTGTTTCCTAGCTTATGAGCGGGATTCGCCTACCTTCCTTGGCCCCTTCCCAGAGAAACTTCTTCATAAAGCCTTCAAGGTCCCTGGATGCTTTATGCGTCAGTCTAAAACATGACATAACGAAAATAGGGACAGCCGAGAGCACGGATCTTAACATTTGTATTCTGCCCGCCAGGGAAAGCCACTTGTTTTTCCAGGCCAAAGACTTATTCCTACAACCCCCAATTACCTCGCGCCAATGATCAGTTCTGCAAATACCTTGGAAGAGAGGGCCCCCCAGGTGCTTTGTGGGGAGGGAGGCAATAGAGAAGCCTAGAATACTTGCAATTTTTCGTCGGATTGAAGCTTTCGTGTTAAAGAAAAAAATTGCCAATTTATCTTTATTTAAAACTTGTCCCGAGGAAGAGACATAAAGATCCAAGGCCTCCTTGATTACCTTTGCCTCGCCAGTGGAGGAGACACCAAACAGCATTGTGTCGTCCACAAATTGAGAGTGAGTCATTGGATCTAAGTTGTCAGCAATTTTAATCCCTTTCCAGCACCCGTCCAACCTCAATTTCCTTATATGCCTCCCCAAAGCCTCAGCCATAATCACAAACAAGAAAGGAGACAAAGGATCTCCTTGCTGCAGGCCATTTGTGGCCCCAAAAAAACCGCAAAGGGAGCCATTTACCAAGATGGAAAGGCGCGGCGAGGAGATGCACATTTTTATCATATCAATCCAGTCTTTAGAAAAACCAAATTTGACCAGGATAGCCAGGAGGAAGTTCCAATTAACACGGTCATAAGCTTTACTTATATCTAATTTGATTAGCATACCTTTGGAATGCTCGGAAACCATCGAATGCACAGTCTCAGAGGTGGTTATGATACTGTCCAAAATCTCTCTTCCAGGCGTGAAGCCACTTTGTTCTTCCGAGATTATGCTATCCAAAACCACCTTTAATCTGTTTGCTAAAGCTTTGGCAAGTATCTTATACAAAGTGTTGCAAAGGGATATAGGGCGGAAATCCGCAAAAGACCCACACACCTATTTTTTAGGAATCAGCGCAATCGCAGTGTTGTTCAAGTCCTTTATAAACTTCTTCTTTTTTCTAAAATCCTCCAGGAGCCTCCATATGTCCGTACCCATAAAATGCCAACAATTTTGAAAAAATTTAGCAGGAAGACCATCTGGCCCGGGAGCCTTATCAGGATGCAATTCAAAGACCACACGCTTGACTTCATCCAGGGTGAAAGGGCCGCAGAGTAGTTTGTTTTGAACAGAATTGATACAACTTGGGATACAGTCAAGAATTGGCCAAGGCCCATTACAGTTCTCAGGGTTGGCGGCTGCAAGCATAGATTTGAAGTATCTAACAGCCTCCCGTTCAATACCGTCCCGATCAGAGACAAAAGATCCATCCGGGCATGAAATGGAATCAATCCGGTTCCTTTCTCTCCGAGCCCGAGACGAATTATGGAAAAAATTGGAATTTGAGTCACCTTCTTTCAAACACAGTTCCCTAGCCTTGTCCCTCCAAAACAACTCTTCCCTGGCCAGACACTCCGAGTGCCTAGCCAACAGTTCTTTCTCTTTGTAATATTCAGTAGCTGACATTCCACTCCTAAGCACGATTTCATTGAGAGCCTCCAGCTCCTGTTCGATTGCAGCTTTCTCCACAAAGATGTTTTTGAAAGATTCACAATTCCATTTCTTCAACTTCTCTTTGATAAATGCCAATCTGCGCATAAAACAGTAACTCACAGTCCCATCAAAAATGTTCCCTTCCAGCCACCATCGTTCCAAAAGTTCAATCAGCTTCATGTCTCTCCACCACATAGATTCAAACTTAAAATAGCTTTTCACAGGCTTTTCACTTGGCCCAATATCCATTTGCACCGGAAAATGGTCGGAAGCAGAGATCGGAAGAATATGTGAGGAACAGGTAAATGATCCCTCCAACCAGCCTCCGCCGATTAGGAAGCGATCAAGGCGCTCGGAGATATTTGTAAAGTCCTTCCGGCGATTAGTCCAAGTGAAGGAACCGTTTCGAGGGCAGCAATCCATCACCCCTAATGCCGAAACGAAATCCCTAAAGTCCAACATTGATTTATTTTCCTTCGAGAGGCCACCATTTTTTTCTGTTAAATCCAAAATTGCGTTGAAGTCTCCGCCCAAGATCATCATATTACGATCCAACAAACCGGCCCGAGAGCGGATTTGCTCCCAAACCAACGCCTTGTCACTAGTTTTAACAGGCCCATACACATTGAAGAGCGGAAAAGAAAAGTTCAAATTTCTGTGTCTCACCATGCAAAGCATCCAATTAGTCGAGCAGGCATCCACCACCAAATCCACAGAAGTATCTAGCCATAGGACACCCAAACCGCCAGCCGAGCCAGAAGCACTCAGGAAAGAACCAGACCACTTCTTGCAATATTTTAAGAACTTTCTCCCCTCCTCCTCGCATATTTTCGTCTCTTGTAGAATAACAATATCTGAAGCTAATTTATCTAAGTGACGCTTGATTAAGCGCCGTTTGTCAGGGGCCGTGAGACCCCTGACATTCCAAGTTGTGAGCTTCATGGCTTCCCAAGGGAGGCCCTGGCTCCCTTGGTTTCGAAAAAGTTCTTAATACTTGGAAGCCCTAAATCTTCCTCCACCTCCGCCCTCTTCTGCTTCATTGACTTCCTCCCACGGCCCTTCATAATCTTTCCCAAGAGACAAGCATCAGACTGGCAGATTCTCCTTTCCTCCACGATATCCAGCTCGTCCTCATCAGAGGCGTCCGCCTCTGAGGCCAGCCCCCTTGGTTCCTCCAGGCAGGAAGCCATGTGAGAGTCAGCCATGTTTGTCGCCACCACCTTCACATCCTCGACCAACATAGCGCCAGCCATATTCGACACCTCAATGGCAGCATCACAGTGGGGTATGATGGCACCATCCATTGTTAGGCTAGCAACCGCCAAGGGCGACACCGAATCCAGCCAAGGGGAGCCAATTTTTCCCTTAGCCACCTCAACCACTGGTTTCTTTGGATTCCAAACCTTCTTCTCCTTCGGTTTCCCCTGGCAGCCAGCCTCAAAATGAGATCGGCTACCGCAACGCACACAGAAAAACTTTTCTTCCTCGATTTCCACAGGGATCTCCCTCTGCGCGCCATCAACACATAACCATAAATTGCTCGGGATCTTGCAAACGGCCCCGATCTGGATTTGAAGGTACAAGTAAGAATCTCCGTTAATTATCTCTTCATCCACGCTGATCAGCGTCCCAATAGTTCTCCCAATTTTGTCAATACAATCATCCACCCAGTACTCCAAAGGAAGGTTGTACAAGCGAACCCAGATCGGCTTGTTGTAAGGTTCCAATTTAACCGGATCGAAATTCGGAACCCATTTTTGCAAATAAATCGGATGCCCTTCCATTCTCCAGAGCCCAGACTCCAAAATCTTGTCTTTTACTCCTGCAGATTTGAAAATTGCAACGAAGAAACCTTTAGGAAGGAACTTAACAATCACCACCTCACTCCAAGAGCAAGCCAGCCAACCACGGATGGTATCTCTGCTAAATTTAGGACCAATTATGCAGCAGATTATTGCTAGTTCACTTAACATTTCAATGTCCATCTTTGCCTCCACCGAAAGATCGATTGACCAGTGATCGCTATGGGTCGCGTTACTACAACGGAGCCTCGGCTTGCTACAATCCGCACCTTCCTCATTCGCCTCGCCGGCCTCTGCAGATTTTCGGTCGCCACCTTCGCTCGCCATGTAGTTCAAGATAATTTTTAATACAATAATTAATCAATATTTATTCTTTATATTTTTACTGAATTTATTTATATAATTTAGCTAAAAGCATATACATATTTATCATTTTAATAATAAGGAACAAAACAATAGTTCACTTTAGTCAAAATAAGGAAGAATTTCAATTAGTCCATTCACCGACATATTTGTAATCTTATTTTTTCTACATTTATATTCTTCTAAATTTTTTTAATAGTAAATCTCAAGATTTTTTTTTTATTTATGATTATTAAATAAAATAATATTTATTTACATATATTTTTCATATGTTTTTAATTTTTTTTTTTAAAAATAGATAGTAATCTTAGTGGATTTTCTTCTAGGTCATAGCAAATGTTGTGGAAGAAAACTAGTAATCAAAATGATCTACAAAGTGAAAAATTAGAAGGCTTCCTGAAAGAGTTGTATTATGATGAACAGTATGAGGAAGATGATTCCTCTCATAATGTTGAAGAATTTTAGGTGTACTTGGATAATGTGTAGAGAAATAATATTGTTGTGGGTCATCAATATGAATTTTGTATCATTTTGACATCATATTTTAAGTCTAATTGAATAATGTCTACTATCATATATTAGTTATTTATTTGATAAAGAAGTAAATAAGTTGTGTTAAATTATGTATTAAATTGCTTTGCATACCTTTGGATATAAGGTGCTCTTTAAAATAACACAAGTTGTACAACTGTTCCACTATTTTAAAGTGTATAATCATAATACTTATCTTTTGTCGTGTACTTTTTATTATTTTAATATTTGTTTTCTCTTACAGAAATGGTTAAATTGTTTAAATTTTTGCAAACTTTATTCTCTTCCATTTTTGTGGGCATGTTCTAATTCTATTGAATAATATTTTTCCTATATTATGATGGCTCAGGCATGAATCCTACCAACAATCCATATGATCACCCAATTGTTGGAAAAAATGAACCTCCTACAAGAACCATTCCTATTGTAGCATTAAATCTGTACCAAAATAGATGGTCAATAAAGGAACTTAGAGTCACTACAAAGGGTCAACTTCATCATTTTAACAATGCAAAAGGAGAAGGAAAAGCTTTCAATTTTGACTTGGTTGATTCAGATAGTGGTGAAATAAGAGTAACATGTTTTAATGCAGTTGCATAATGGTTTTATGATCACATAGAAACTGGGAAAGTGTTTATCATCTCAAAAGGGAGACTCAAACCTACACACAAGAATTTCAACCTGTAGACACATAAAATGTACTGATTGACATTGTGCATCTGATCCTGACTACTAACACCATTTCATCCTAAATCATCCCTCAGTCTAACCATTTAATTGAATAACCTTTATTTGATTAAATTCATCACATTTCATCTCTTAATAAAATAAATCAATTTTATCTTGTTAAGTAATTATCTCTCGTTAATTAAATAAACCACCTTATTTAATTAATTCCTAAATCTTTGTTTTAATCAAATAATTCATTTTATTTAATTAAATCTCTATAGTTCCTCTATTAAATTAAATAAATCAAACATTTATCTAATTTAATCAAACATCACCCCTTTGGTTAAATAAATCAAAATATTTAACTAGGTCTTAATCATTTTCACCTCTTTTTGATTTATTTCAACCCACAAATCTAAATCAATTAGTCAAATCACCTAATTTCCTTCATTAAATTAATCAACCTTGATTAATTTAATCTCTTCTCATGTTCCATCCTCCATCTTTTGCCACTTGCACATGAAAATAGAGTTATTTGATTTATTAAATCTCTAATTATCTTCAACATGGCATAAATGAGGAATATTCTTCAAATTTGAAATTCAAATCTAAGTTGACTTTGTCCTTCCAACAAGGAATTCACTCCCTCTTACAAGTCCTTTTGCATTGAGCCAAGTGGCCATTACTCCATTTGACTCTCCCTCCACCTTGTCATTAATACAATTTCAAAATTCAAATATTGGCATTTATTGGAACATTCATCAAAACTTGCACACCCTTGGCCCATTCACATTTGGACAAGTGGTACTTTTCCATTGGATGAAATTTAGTCCCACATTGCTCTATTTTGGGAATTCTTTCAACTTGTCATTCTATAAATAGAGAGCTCCTCTATTATATTTGGCATCCACAACTTGAGTAAACTTACTATGCTCAAATCTTTAGCAATATTCATCCATATCATTGAGTTTATAGCTAGGTTATGCAAATTTTTATCTTGGAGCACTCATCACTCTTCATCAAAGTGGATCAAATTTCATCATCAATTCACCATTGCATCATTGGAGTTGGGAAAGGGCCAATTTTCACATCAAATTGGCACCAATTCCCTCAAGAGATTAAGAGTTTGCTTTGCTTTAGAATAGGATTTGATATGTTTTAAGTTTGGTTGGGTTCTTCATTTCATTTCCTCTCTCTTTTGCAATTTAAATGAATTTCTTGAGGAATCTATATTCTAGCTTGCTTTTGATCTAATTTTTTGTTTGTTTCTTGTGCTATTGCAGGTTTAGGATTTAGGTTCAACATTTTGGCGCTAGGAGGGAAATCTCATTTTCTAATCATGTTTTTGTCAAAAACTCCATGTTTTTCTTTGTCTACAGGAAAACTCCGCCGTTGGGAGCTCAGCGTTGCTGTTTAGCATCGTTGGTTCTCCAACGTCGCTATATAGAACTGCTGACAACTCCAAACTGTGACGCCCCTGTCTTCTCGCCAGGAATTTTGAATTCTAAACTGTGCTACTGTACCTGTCTGACCCACGAGAATCTTTCAAAAATACAAACTGCACTGCTGGCCAAAAGGGCGATGCCTTCATGCTCATTGGCCTAGTTGTAGAGCGACGTTGACTAGCAAGCGACGCTATACAACACTGCTGGTGAAATAAAACTGCGACGCCTTCGTGGATTGCACTGCTGGAGGGGAGTATGAAGTGAAATTTTATTTGTAGCATGTGCTTTTTTTTTCAAATTATGGTTCTTTTGTCTGTTTTCTGCTTTTTTGACTTCTATTTTTGTAGAATCTAACTGAATTTCTTGTAGGTTGGATCGATCAAAGACAAAAAGGGAAAAGAAGCATGATGATGTCATTTCACAAAAATAAGTGTTTTTAAACACTTTAGTGTTTGTTTAAACACTCTTAGAGGATTCACTATTCCTCTTAAGGAAAAAATTGTTATCTCTTTATGCTTAGGACATACTAATTTCATTTTGGGCTTTAAAAAGAACCTTTTGAATTCTTGTTACAAAAAGGCTTAAAAAGAACATTAGGACTCAAATTTACTAGAGTTTGTTTTGGGTTTAATAATCAAACAAGGCAAATTGTCACACTTACTTTGGTGCTTTAAAACAAATTCACTTTTTCTTTATGGACTTAAAATGAACAAATGTTTACATTGATTTGTAATTACGTACACGAAGTAATATCACCAAAATATGTATGCGCTTCTCTCGTGCCTCACAATGATCTTGAGAATCAAAAGGCTATTGGTGACATTAAGTTGTGTAAATAATTACCCATACGCACTTCAATTTGGGTTTAAAATTGAGCAAAAAATTGTGTGAGTGTGAGTAAATCTATTGCATGTGTTCTCCCTTTGCTTTTAAATGAAGGTGGATTGAACTATGAATACATTTACTCACTTTTTTCTATCTTAGAGGGCCTGCCTTGGGGAAAAAGTACTCACCCAAGGGAACGGCTCAACTGGTAACACTATGAACCCGAGAGTATTTCTAGCCGGGATATAAATGTGGGTATTGGAATAAACACCAATATCACATAGTTGGCTTCGACAAGAAGGGAAACAATGGTCTCTCACCATGTTGGGTCAACTCCTACGAATCCTGAAACAAAAGTCCTTGAGGAAAAGTTCAAAATTTAGGAGTCACACTCGAAAAGTCATCAAGAAATACATTAGGAAGTACAATCAAAAGCAACGTATCAAAATAAGTAAAAAAATCACAAGGTTGTATAGACTCATTCCTTTGAACAATCTGGAAATGTATGCTCAGTTTGAACCACTTCTTAGTTATAGAGGTCCTTAGAAGTATTATATGTTCTTCAAAACCGAGGTCTAGTAAACAAGTGTCTTTTTAGGTACATCCTAGGATCAAAATCAAATCTTTATCCATCTTTGAACATCAAAACCAAAATCATCTCATCATCAACTCTTCAAAAAGCTTGAAAAAATCCTTCATGTTAAAACTTTGGGCAAATCATTTGAAATCAATCCAAAATCACCTTGTTTGATTGAATGTGTGTAGATGTATCCTTCTCCATATATTTGATAAAATTATCAAAACTTGTGAACAAATTCATCCCTTGATAACATCCAACATCTTGGGATTTAAGAGTTCATTATCAATATCATCTTGTTTGGATAGGAGTTTTTAGATGAATCCTTCTTCTCACACCTAGACAAATTAGCATCTTGTGAACGATTTAACTCTAGGACAAAATCCAACCTCTTAGAGTTTATGAGTCCACCAAATTATGAATTTGAAACAAATCAATCCTAAATCAAGTCCTAAAGTTTAACATACCCTTCAAGATTTTCTCAAGAGTTCCAATCATCCATCAAACATCCATCTTACATCCATATCATTATCACCCTTTGATCCTTAAAACATCCTAAAAATTTCTACTTTTGAAACCTAAAGTTAGATCAATCCAAAGAATTAGGGATTCATCTCCTATATTCTTCAAAATTGATCCCTATTTTATGATGCAAACTAGATCTCAACACAAGAGGAACATGGAAGCCAACAAAGAAACATCCACTACAAGTGACCTAAGTCAAACAAATTCTGAAATAAATCTCGTTGAAACAAATAATCCTTTAATCAACTTTCCTACATCATCACAAAATCGTCAAGAGGAGGTAGAGGATCATACCAATAATTCCTTTGGAATGTCACACGAGGAAATCACCGAAATGATCCAAAATCCGAAGAACCATAAGATTATCAATATCATGATGAGACTCAACCCTTCACTATACATGCTCGAACTAGCAAAACAATGGGCTAAACTACCTTTTGATTTCAACGTGAGCTCTATAGTGGAACCATCTTTAGAGGTCATGCCTCCAATTTCATCCACACTCCCCATCTCATCTACACCCCCATACCAAAGCATCACTCAAAATATCTTGCAAATCACAACATCTATTGCTCCAACTCAACCTAATGTTAATAAGGGAAGTGCATTTCTTAATGCCATTCAAACACACCCCCTTGTTAATAATCAAGACTTAGATGCAAACACCATTTTGGAACAAAACATACCCCAAATCCATTACATAAGTATGCCCCTCTCACTTTCCATGATCCTAATGATCCATCATCATCATCCTTTCGTGTAACACCCCAAACCTCTCTCCCCATAACTTCACAAGGAGAGGGTGACATATTCGGACCAGGGGGCATTTTCGACACTATGCCATTTCCTCAAGAGATCACATCTCTTGCATTTTCACCACTTCCGCCATTACCACCATCATCCACACCGCTACTTGTCCTAGGGCTTCCACCTTTACCAAATATCAATCAAAATCAAACGAACGTCCCAAACACCAATCAAAGCATCATGCCAAACTCTCAAAACTTGTTATGAACATCACAACAATAGATGAAACTACACAAACAGTCACCACATCATCAACCACCCCCCTAACATCTCAAAAAATGATCTCTCAAGGACCAACCACATCGATCGCACCATCCACCAACCAAACCCTAAACACCAACATGACAACACCTCTCACCACCACCACAAGCACCATTTCAAATCCACCATCACCTCCACCACCACCAAGCTCCAACATTTCAAGCCAATATAGCATGGCGTTGCAGGCTGCTTAAAAAGCTGCCTATCAAAAGACATTTTTGCAAGTACAAAAACAACAAGCCACACAACTAGTTGCTCAATAAGCTGCACAACTAGTTGCACAGCAAGCCGCTCAAGCCGTGCAAGCTACTCAAATTACCCAAGCCACATTACAAGCACAACAGGTTGCCCAAGCCCAAATATCATTGCAAAAAAAAAAGCCACACAAGCTCAAGCTCGAGCTTAGGCACAAGCTCAAGCATACGCTCAAGCTCAAGCCCAATATTAAGCACAACAAGCACAAGCACAAGAACAATATCTTGCAAAAAAATAAGAAGGACAACTACAAGCATATCAACAAGCGGTAAAACAATACCAAGAGCATAAAGAATCAGCCAAATTAGCAACCCAACAACAAGCGTTGTTGGTGCAACAACAAGCATAACAAAAAGCTTAGCAACAAGCAATCCTGACACAACAACAAAAAGACCAACAACAAGTGCAAGCATACATGGCTCAACAAAATGTGCAAATACCACCAATCAACACATCAACCAATCCACCCCTCACACCCACCATCCAACCACCTCAAAACACTTTCATTCCACCTCCTAACCAGCAAAAAGATGTCACAACACAAATCAAATTAATCTCACAACAAGTGCTTGACCTTCAATCAGGGTGAATCAAAAGAACATCCAGCAACTTGTGTCTTTCTCCATTAGACAAAAGCCTTGTAATGAAACCATTCTCGAAGGGATTTGAGATTCCAAAATTTGATAAGTATCGTGGGATGGGAAACCCTGAAGATCATATCAGGGAATTCCAGGTTCATTACATTGAAGTCGCCTATGATGATACCTATCTGATGCGACTATTCCCTAGGAGTTTGGATGGCCACACTATGGAATGGTTCTCTCACCTACTTTCATGCATCAAGACATTCCAAGAAATCATAGATGCATTCATCAAAAACTATGCATACAATATCGCCATGGATGTCAGTCTAGAGGAACTCTCAACTCTGAAACAAGGTAAGAATGAATCATTTGCTTCATTCCTACAATGATGGTGATCCAAGGCCAATCAGAGAAAATGGGTCATGCCCAAGGAAATAAAAGTGTACACTATCATATCCAACCTTAACAACCTCTTGGAATTTCATCTCAAAGTTCAAGGGATCACCACATATGACTAGTTGATTTCCAAGGCGCTCAACATCGAACGGGCCCTTATGACACAACTTGGAGGATCAATTGCATATCCTGAATAATAGAATAATTTCCCACCCACCAATTACAATGAAAACCTCGCACATCCATGGGCAAGAAACCAAAATATTACCAACGATGGTGTCATCGATGCCAAAGTTGTCATCAGTGCCCCTCAGAAAAACACACCTGCACTACAACAACAAAATCAAAACCATCATCAAAACAACCATCACACGAACACAACAACACAACAACCAAACAACCAAGAGATCAATAATGTCAATGAACAAAGAGGACTGCCCCAGCGAAACAAGAACTTCACCAAATGGAAGTACACTGCTCTTGGGGAACCACTCGAAGTCATCATGAAGAAATTACTAAACGAAAACCTCATCAAGATTCCCACCTATGAGAACTACCAAGAACCAGATGTTAAACCTCCTTCGTATAATGAAAATCAGCTGATGTGAATTCCACAAAATCAAAGGGCACACCACTAACAATTGCATGAGGTTAAATAACATAGTCCAAGACCTCATTGATCAAAGAATCATAAATGTGGAATAACCAATAGGAAACCAGAACCTCAAAATATACATGAATCCGATGCCTAACCATAACAATAAAGGGAACAATAACACTGATAAGGGGAAAGGCACCTTAAAAAATGCAAATTATGTGTATGAAACTATCACCTCCCTAGATGAACAATGTGTAGTAATCACTATCAAAGGAGCTCAAGCCGATTGTGGAGTCATGATAAGAGGCAAAAAAGTTACTATCACAGGATCATTCCAACCAAACAAAACTTTCATGTCCAATTCAAGATCTGTTCCCAATGGTTACAATATCCTTGATCAACTAAAAAGAACACCAACACAAATAGCCATCATGGAGTTATTAAAAATCTCATTTTCCCACAAGAAAATCCTTGAGGAAGCATTGGCTTCATCCACCGTCCCTGCAGATCTTGATGCGGAACAATTCCAAGCTATGGTCGACAACATCATCACTCCAAACCTCCTTACGTTCTTCGATCAAGATTTTCCCACTCAACCATCTCATAACTGTGCACTCCATTTAGCGATCCTAGTGTAGAAAAGTAAAGTCAAACAAGTCTTGGTGTATGGAGGTGCAAGATTGAATATTTGTTCCCTCAAGCTCATTAAGAAGTTAAAAATCTCAAAGGATTCCATCGACAAAGGAAAAGGTATTACAATTAGAGCATATGATGATTAGGAAAGAGTGTCCCAAGGAACAATTAGAATCCCTATTCAAGTAGGGCTAGCTATCTTGGAAACCACCTGTCAGGTCCTGGACCTTGACTTGCCTTATAACATTCTCCTAGGACATCCATGGATCCATGCAATGCAAGCAGTAACATCAAATTTCCATTAATGTGTCAAATTCACATATGAAGGAAAAGAGTTCACCATCCATGGAGATCCTGAAGCATTCTCCTACTACAAGAACCTTGAGGAAAAATACTACAAAATCCCTCAAGTGCCTAAAAATGATGAAGGCCCATCAACACCATACATCGATCCAACCACTCTCGCTTCCAGTTCTGCGACAGAGACACCCACCACTCCCACCATTCCGACCATCTCTAATATCAAAGTAATCATCTAGGATAATGGTTGTGAAAACTTCATGATTCCCAAAAATGTTTTTTTGGTAGGAGAGTTACCACAATCTCCAAGATCATGAGGGTGTTCGCAATCAAATGAAGCCTCCACATCTCAAACATCCCTTGAAGAATATCCCAACTTTAGAAGTTGGGGAGATATCAACCGAGAAGTCATAGAGGAGGACCCATATCATCTCCTATACCAAGATAATAGACCAACAACCAATCTACCAATGGATGACATAAGCAAAGGTTTGCAAATGATGCTCGCAATGGGCTATGATAGAAACCAAAGACTTGGGAAAAATGACAATGGGCTTATAATACCTATCATTCCAGAGATGCGAATGAGAAATCTTGGCATTGGATGTACCCCTCCGAGTATAATCATATGTGGCTAAAGTCCTCCAGTTAGAAAGGTCAATAATCCTCCTCAACAATCTGCAGTCGAACTTCGCTTACCCACATCTACAGGTCGAGTCATAGACAACTTCACATTTGACATAACTGACGTCTGTAGTAGTAGTGATGACGAGGATCCCATAACCAACCTACCTAGGCTCTTCGAGGATACCAACCTTCTCATGATTAGCACCTTATCCTTTGAGTCAGACCATCAAAATCATGAAATCCGCCTAGTTTATCCCCAACTCATTGATTATGATCAACGAGGACCACCAATTCTTGACACGTTCAAAAATGATGAGGTGCTCTCAAAATTCATGGGACTAAAGGATAACATTCCATGTGGGGATCACAAATTAGGATTCATCATTGAGCTAGATACACATGCATACTATGGGGAAACGATTGAATCCCTCAGTCGCAAAAGTGAAAAATTAAGAATAATATCTAAGTCCTTGAGTGAAAACCACACTGTGGCACTCTCCGACATGAAAAAAGTAAATAGAAAGGACACATCCAATGGTGAAAACCTCTCCAAGACGCTTGAGGATGAGGGATTCAATCTTCTTTTCAGAGCTCTCAATCAGGAAAAATCAGCGGTCCTAGCAGAAAAGTTCAATCTAGTTAATCTAGGAACAGAGGAGACCCCACACATCACATTCTATGCAGAGTCATTACTGTCAGAAGAACAAGAGCTCTTAGCAACCTTCTTGAGAGAAAGACAAGTTAACTTTGCATGGAGCTATGTAGAAATGCCAGGGCTTGATCCAGAAATTGTAGTTCATCACCTAGTAGTATATCCTGAAGCAAAGCCCGTTAGGAAAAAGCTCAAGAAAATGCACCCTCAAATCATCCTTCTAGTCAAAATGGAAGTAAAGAAGCTATTGGATGCATGATTCATTCGACCAATAGACTATCCAAAATGGGTGTCAAACCTAGTTCCCATCTCAAAACCCGATGGGGGCATCAAAATCTGCATAGATTTTAGGTACTTAAACAAAGCATGTCCAAAAGATGATTTCCCATTTCCCAACATTGACATGATCGTAAACATGACGGTGGGACACATAATGCTTTCCTTGATGGATGATTTCTAGGGATACAACCAGATAATGATTGATAAAGAAGACCAAAACAAAACGACCTTCACTTGTCCATGGGGGACTTACTGTTGGAATATGATGCAATTTGGCTTAAAGAATGCAGGAGAAACATACCAAAGATCCATGACATTAATCTTCCATGACATGATCTATAAAACTGTCGAAGATTATGTTGATGAAATACTAGCCAAATCTAGAAAGAGGAAGGAACAAAACAACTTTGAGTGCTATTTTTGATAGGCTGGAGGAATACAAGGTCCAATTAAATCCAAAGAAGTGCATCTTCGGCTTACAATCAGGAAAGTTGCTAAGATACATAGTGTCAATGAGAGGTATTGAGGTAGACCTTGCTAAGGTAAAAGAAATCCTTGAGATGGAGGCACCGAAAACATTGAAACAATTAAGAGGTCTCCAGGGCAAGCTTCAGTCCATCTGAAGGTTCATAGCATAGCTGGCAGATAAACAAAATCCATACTCTCACCTACTTCACAAGGGAGTAGCATACAAATGGGATAACAAATGTGAAGAAGCCTTCAATAAGATCAAAGAATATCTACTTACACCACTAGTCCTAATGCCACCAATCCCAAGAAAGCCATTAATTCTCTATGTGTCAACAACAACAACCCTTGGAGCTCTCCTAGCTCAGCACGACGAAAATGGAACATAAGGGCCATCTATTATATCAGCAGAACAATGGTTGGACATGAGTTAAATTACTCATTCATTGAGAAAGCATGTCTAGTAGTAGTATTTGCTTCACAAAAATTCAGACATTACATGCTGGCACACAAAATCAAACTCATCGACAAAATCGACCCTCTCAAGTACTTACTGTCAAAAGCAACGCTCACTGGAAGGATGGCCAAATGGGTTATGATACTATCAGAGTATGAAATTGAATATGTGGAATGGAAAGCAATCAAAGGTTAGGTCATCGCAGATAAGCTTGTAGAAGCACCAATCTACTCAGAGAGCCCTCTCATCTCAGAGTTTCCAGACGAATCCATCTTCAATCTCAACATAGCCGACCACTGGAAAATTTACTTTGATGGCTCATACACGCAACATTGATCAAGAGCCAATATCTTCTTTATCACCACACAAGGGGACCACATACCTAGATCATATAAATTGGCGTTCCCTTGCACCAACAGCATTACAGAATATGAGGCTTTAACCATAGGTCTCAGAATAGCAACGCAGTGGCACATCATGGCCCTCAGAGTATATGGAGACTCTCAGCTGATAATAAACCAAGTGAATGGTGAGTACCAGACTAAGGATGATAAGCTCACTCCATACAAGAAATTGGTGGAGACTCTCAAAGAATCCTTTATCAAGATCACATTTGAGCAAATTCCCAGAGCAAACAACAGAGCAACAGACACCATGGCAACAATTAGATCCCTATTGGACATTCTTCACAACGTTCTAAAACATGAATTCTTGGTAGAGTAGCTTCTTGTGCCCACATTCGAGGTACCATAATCAAAAATTGTGTATGAAATCTTTGGTCCCGGTGATCCCTGGTACCACAATATTTATACCTACCTGCGAATAGGTGTCCTACCTGCTGACTTACCCTCAACCTTAAAATGAACCTTTTTCAAAAAGGCATCCCGATTTGTCATCCTAGGAGATACCCTATATCGTAGGAGCATAGAAGGAGCCTTATTACACTGTTTAAATGTTGAGGAGGCATTGACCGCTTTAACTGAGGTGCATAATGGCATCTGTGGTTCACACTCGAGTGGAATGAACCTAGCAAATAAATTGCTGAGGATGGGGTATTATTTTCCTACAATGGAAAGAGAGGCACATGACTACATCAGAAGGTGTCTATAATGTCAGCAACATGGGGACCTCATCCATGCTCTAGCTCAAGAACTTCATCCCATCATCACACCATGGCCCTTTTCGTAGTGGGGACTCGATCTCATTGGAAAAATCACTCCCACTTCATCTAATGGACACAAGTTCATCATAACCACCACTGAGTACTTTACCAAGTGGGTGGAAGCCATACCCATGACATATATAACCGGGAAGCAAATATCAAAATTCATCCTGAACTATCTCATTTGTCGCTATGGTGTCCCATAAGCGATTATCTCAGATAATGGGACACCATTTAAGAATCATGATTTCTGCAACTTGTGTGAAAAATTAAAAATCCAACATTGCTTCTCCACCCCATACTATCCCCAAGGAAATGGCCAAGGGTGATCCCACAATAGTGGTTTACAATTTTTGGCCAAACTGAACATTGATTTTTTTTAAAAAACTAAATCTTCACATTGGGACACCTATAACGGATAAACCGTGAGGAATTTGAAGATGATGCAAACTAGAGTCTCTCCAAATTTTTTCTGTAGATTCTAAAAATATTTTTTTCAAAATTTTTGGAATCAGATTGCACTTCTTTTTCCATCTCCCATGAAAATTGGTTTTTTTTAGAAAACAACATTTTTAAAATGTGATGCACACCATATAAAGCATAACATTTTTTCCTTGAAGGATAAAATTCTAATTCTTTTGAATTTATATTTTTAACTCCAATATCTCGTGCTTCCACTTGGTTAGATAGTTTTTTATTGAATATTTTTTCTTTAATCAAGTTTCAAAGTCAAACCAATTACAATCCAGACATAGCACGACTATATAATGCATAACTATTATTGTATGTATCAATTTATTTATTTTTGTTGGATGAAGGACTCCAATATCTAGTGCACTCATATTTTTCAAATTTTTTTTTTGATAATTTTCTATTTTCCCAGATGTGCAGAATAGAGAACTTCATTTTTGGTGAGAAACCTATATTTAATAAAACTTAAAAAACAAATAGATAATAAAACCAAAACATTAAAATTATATTCGTTGGATAGCTTGTTCTGAGGGCTATCTGATACTAGTTGGGTTTGTGAAGTATCCTCCATTTTAATTTTCAAATCAAGCTTTGAAGTGCAAAATTCTGGACAATTTTGGTGCCTCGAAGGGTGAAGGTGAAAAAAGGGTGGTTCGGGCAAACCAAGAAAATATGTTTGGTCGATCATAGGTTCAGTTGAACATATGTTCGGTTGAACCACTTTAAAACACAGTACAAAAATGTATACTAGACGGGTTCGGTCGAACCTGGAAAGCTGGTTCGGCCGAACCCCTTGACATGGATCTTTGTTTTCCCCATTTTTTTTCCAATTTGTTTTTTTTTTGTTTTCCGGTTTTTTAATAGTTGTATTTTATTCTTTTTATATTATAATATATAATATACTTATTATTACAATATATTATAATAATAATATATAATTATTATTAATTATATATTATAATATATAATTGTTATTATTATAATATTAAAAGTATATAATTAAAAAGTAGGGAGAGAGGAGAGGGGTAGGAGGAGAGACGAGAGAGAGGGGGGGAGTGAGAGAGATAAAGGGTAAAGGGTGGTTTAGGGTTTAAGGGTTAAGAGTAGAGGGGAGAGAGGAGAGGGGTAGGAGGGAGAGATTTTAGAGAGAGAGGGGGAGTGTGGAGAGAGATGGGCAGGGGGTACAATGTTTAGGTTTAAGGGTTATGGGTAGAGGGAGAGAGGAGCCCAAGATAGAATTAGTGAGGAATGAGAGATAGAGAGGGTTTAAGGGTTTTTAAGGACTATCTCCCGAGACGTTATGGAGTGATGAGAGAGAGGCCTAAGGGGCCTAAGGCCATGGGTAGAGGGCAGGAGGGGAGATGAGAGGGGGAGGAGATACCTGAGGAGAGTGGTGACAGATAAAGGGGTAGGGGGGTAAAAGGGTTTAGGTCTGAGGGTTAAGAGTAGAGGGGAGAGAGGGGAGAGGGGATAGAGTGGGAGAGACTCTGAGAGAGAGGGGGAGTGGGGGAGATAAAGGGTAGGGGGTACAAGGGTTTAGGGTTTAAGGGTTAAGGGTAGAGGGGAGAGAGGGAGATTGAGATAGAATTAGTGAGTGGGAGATAGAGAGAGAGAGGGTTTAAGGGTTTTTAAGGCTATAGGGGAGCTTGAGATAGGAGTGAGTGAGTGAGTGAGAGAGAGAGGGTTTAAGGGTTTAAGGCTTAATGGTAGAGGGTAGAGGGGAGAGAGGGAGAGGGGTAGGAGAGAGAGACTTGAGAGAGAGAGGGGAGAGTGGGAGATAGATAAAGGTTAGGGGGTACAAGGGTTTAGGGTTTAAGGGTTAAGGTAGAGGGGAGAGAGGAGAGACTTGAGAGAGAGAGAGAGGGGAGGAAGAGAGACAAAGGGTAGAGGGAGGACTTAGGGTCAAGGTCAAGGGTTAAGGGGTAGGGAGCTCAGATAGAATTAGTGAGTGAGTGAGAGAGAGAGGGAGAGGCTTAAGGCTTAAAGGTTAGAGGGTAGAGGGGATCTAGAGATAGGAGTGAGAGAGAGAGACACAAAGAGTGAGTCTAGGAGGGAGAGACTTGAGAGAGAGAGGGAGGAGTGGGAGAGAGATAAAGGTAGGGGGTACAAAAGTTTAGGGTTTAAGGGTTAAGGGTAGAGGGGAGAGAGGGAGCTTGAGATAGAATTAGTGAGTGAAAGATAGAGAGAGAGAGAGAGGGTTTAAGGGTTTAAGGATTAAAGGTAGAGGGTAGAGGGGATCTCGAGATAGAAGGAGTGAGTGTGTGTGTGTGTGTGTGTGTGGGAGAGAGAGAGAGAGAGAGAGAGAGAGAGAGAGAGAGAGAGAGAGAGAGATGAAGAGTGGGTCTAGGAGGGAGAGACTAGAGAGAGAGGGGGGAGTGGGAGAGAGATAAAAGGTAGAGGGTACAAGGGTTTAGGGTTTAACCTGGTTAAGGGTAGAGGGGAGAGAGGGAAAGGGGGTAGGAGGGAGAGACTTACAAGAGAGAGGGGGGAGTGGGAGAGAGATAAAGGGTAGGGGGTACAAGGGTTTAGGGTTTAAGGGTTAAGGGTAGAGGGGAGAGAGGGAGACTCTTGAGAGAGAGAGGGGGAGTGGGAGAGAGATAAAGGGTAGGGGGTACAAGGGTTTAGGGTTGAAGGGTTAAGGGTAGAGGGGAGAGAGGGAGCTCGAGGGTACATTGATTTATGTTTTAAATATGTGTGCAATAATTTTATAATTAGATAATACTTAATTTTAAAATTTACATAATTTCCCATGGAACAATTTGATGGAACAAATATAAGTTGTATATAAGATTCTTGAGCTTAAGAATTCAATGAAACAAATATAAGTTGTATATAATTGTATATAAGATTCTTGAACTTAAGAATTCCATGAAACAAATATAAGTTGTATATAATTAAATGTGAGAGATGATGCTATCAAAGATTCTTGATCTTAAGAATTCCATGCAAAAAATATGTACATATAATTGTAATTTACGCAAAATGATTTGCAACTATGTACAAGTTACTATAAGTTCTCACTTGAACATGTATAGGGTTACAAGTGAACTTGAAAATCATGGATATAATCTAAGTCAAAGATTATGGTTCAGCTCGCTCTTCAATAACATGTAGAATTTTTTGATGATCTTCACTATCTAGTCTCCATTTTCTTCGACCACGTGCAGATGGAACTGCGTGAAGATGTAGGGCGGTAGTAATTATCAAGTGACTATATTGATATACCTTGTTATCAGGCTGATAGTCAACAAAATGAATCCCATGTTGAACAACTTTGACTTGTTTTAGATATGTCCCTCACACTACAACAGAACCTGCATGGTAAACATGAACCTTCTTAGTAAGACATATGAACATGTACACTATTTTCGTGCTCAAGGTTTGTACGATATATATTTAATGTTTATAACAGTCATGCACGCACATGTGAACACAATGTATATATAATTTTAAATTCAAACTCACTTGTGGGAAATGACATTCCATCACTTGTTTCAGGTTGTGTTAGCTTATTCCTCTCTTCTGTGCAACACAATAAATAGTAGCTAACACCTTCGATGTTTCCAGGCTCTGCTATGACAGCAAAAACATCTCCTATACACCAAATTTACACACAAATTTTATAAAAAAATTAGAAATGTCTCTAGACTTTAAAGATCATTAACTAGATATATAATATATAAAAATTATTGAAAACTTACACATGTACCTTTTCTAACCAATCCTGATATATGGTCATAATCAATTGAAATCAAAGGAATGTCTTCAAATCTTTCTTCCTCATTTTCACCATATGTTTCTAAAACAACTAGTGGCACTATATCCCATTTACCAACATATCCAAGTTCTTGGTTGTTGCATGCATGATCAGAGTTTCCTGCAATGCACTTAGTGCAAAAACAAGATTAATCCCTTGTGTGTAATGTCCATCCATGGCAACTATCTGAACTCCCAACACAATGCAAAGATCTTGTTTTTTCTACCCTCTTACATCCATGCATTGATCTTCTGTCCACACCTAGATACATGTACAACAAAAAACTTATGTGAACAAACATGTGTATATATATATATATATAATTTTTAAATTTGGGTATGTGCAGGATCATGATGGGCCAAAAAGTGGCAATATGATGGGTATGTGGCTGACTTTTTTACCCAAAATCGATGAAACGAAAAGGGTTTTTAAAGAAGATTATCAACTTTCCACCAATATAAATTATACTTTACTTTGAATTTAATAAGTAATTATTAGTCATTTTCTATTCAAATTACGACTAAAGTCTTGATTGATAGATTGATTGAAAAAATATATAGCTTTCAAACAGATCAATTTTTTTGAATCCAAAACATGTGTCACATTCTATACTTTGCATACTATAGGATTAAAAAGGAAAAATTTAATTTCATGAAGTTTTGACCAAGTTAAGGTGGTTAGACATACGAGTTTTTATATATTTTAAAAGTTGTAATAAAAAACCATAATTAATTATTTACTTGGAAAAAATTACAAAAAAATATGCTTCACATCGAGACATGAGTCCTCTACTTATATCTAAAATATTTTAAAAAATATTATCATTTTATTATGGTTAGGGTGGTTAGATAAACACCCACTTCTTATTTTTTCCTAAAATTTAAGTACTCTCGCATTGAAATTTCAAATTTTCACCAAATAGATTTCTTTTTTTTAAAAAAAAACCTAGTAGTTTAGAAACTACATTCAATTTGCTACATATTCTATTCTTACATATTTTTGAAATAATATAGATAACTTATTCAATTTTTTACGTCAAGTTGTCTAACTCTGATTTTTCTGATTTTTTTGCCACTCAAGGGCCTGTCTTTTCCATGATGATCCTGCACATACCCATTTAAATAAATTCAAATTTTTGAAAATGTAATTTATACATACCCAATCATATCTCCCAAAATAGTCTATGTGGAATGTGTCAGTTTGTTCTCGAAGATGTGTCGACCACATTTGATGCAAAGTGTTTCTTCCACCATTCAACAACATCATGTGCATTGTCTATACGATCTTTTGGATAACTCATTTGGTGTTTTCTTAAAGCTCGTTTGATGCAAGCTCCTGCTCCATCATGCTCACCCTTTCCATTTCCACTCTCAAAATAACTCCAAACATGTGGTATTTTGTAGATTTTATGATATCTACAAAGTGCATAGAATGGCCATGAAGATTTGAATTGTGTTGCACATCTATCTGACCATACAAAATGTTTTTCAAATTTTACACCCCTGCTTCTCAAATTCTCAAAATTTTTTGTAAAGCAATGTTGGACAAAAAGCGTGTCATGCTCTTTATCATCACTAATATAAAAGTGATATTCTTTCTTTATGGCTTGTTCTTCATCTGTACTCTCAACACCATCCAATTCTGATTGTGCATGTCGATAACACACATGAACCATAATAGTGATTTTCTTTGAAAAGTAATACTCTGATTGAATCTCCTTTTGATGTACGAAGGAGTAATTTTTTGCAAAGTCGACTACTAATAGAACTGTTCCAAATGGGAAAGTATCTCTCAATGTTTGGAATTTCCGTGCTTGCCACTTAGCAAAAAAGGAATGATGTATGTATGGTTGTATCAATTTTCAAAAATCTTCCATAATTTTCCAATAGGAATCTCCTCTTCTACATAGTTCAACCTTATGTATTATTTCCCAAAATTTGTTTGCAACTTTACATACTTGTACCTGTGTGAGTAAAATATGTGAATAAACTTAATAAAACGCACAATGAATGAAACATTACATTAGAGAATTCAAATAACAATCTAATCAAATTGAAACAAATAAAATCTCTAAAAATAGTACTTACCTCTTGCAATTTACTATCTTTGTTAGGTCATTATCCTCATTTCTTGAAGGAAATTTAGCCAAATTTCCACGTCTCACAAATTCCTTTTATGCAGTTTATTTGAGGTCCATTTTCATGATCACATAAAATAGCCTTTATGAACAAACTTTCCTATTTAGGAGGTGCATTTTGAAACCCCCAACTTTCTTCTCTCATCTTTTGAAACACCTGATAGTAGAGATCAAATTCAATATGATAACTGCAACAACAAGTTTCAAAAAACTTGTTTATTTGAACATAATATGACTTTTTAATCTTTGAAATATTGTTTGCCCAATCTTTATATGAGTATATGTATTACGAAAGTTCATATACATCTCAAATTGTGTTATGTCTAGCCAATGTTTGATATGATTTTCATAAATACCAGGTCCAATCCTGTGTCTCATAACATCTCTAGTATTTGATGATGGACGAGTCTGATCATGCCAAAAACTTGAGATCAAGTTCCTAACATCTTCAATCCTATCAGAACGGGGAGCTCTACACATAATTTCCCAATTTCCTTCTGAACTCTCATCCAAAAACTTTCTTTTTTTATCATATTTTATTAATGTGGTTCTACTATAACCAATTTCAGCCAAAAGTGCAGACAATTTTCTTTTTCTTTCTATATCTTGATGTACAATAGATGTCAACATCACCCTTCTTGTAGTGGATTTATCCACTGATCGAGATCCTTTCCCAATGGAATCTAAACCCTTTTTAACATTTTGAGCAATATCCTTTTGTAATCCCATGTGTTTCTTCTTATTTGATGCCGAATGTACACCCACCAATTGTAATGACTCTTTTAGCTCATTACGAAGAAGTAAACGTGATAAAAATTGGGATTTTTCAAGTGTATCAAGATGATTGAAATGATGATTGATTATTCCATTTACAGATTTAGTCATTGACCTCTTTCTCTTATTATAAGGCTGGTTGACATAACATTTCAGCTTCTCCATATCCATTTCAAGTAAATGATCTAAATTTCTATAAGAAATTTGTTTCATCACCTTTTTAGCTAGTTTTATATGCTTATGCATAGCAGTAGAAGGAAGTGATCCTAACCCCTCTCCAAAATGCATTGTTTGAACTTGGGCCTCCTCCCTATCTTCAAGGTCCACGTGTTCTTCAACGGATTCATTTGATCCAATATCTAGATTTGGCTTGACTTCAACATGAGAACTTCCTACTTGTTGAGCCCTTTCTACATGTCACATTTTGCAAAGAAAAGTGAGAGATGATTCTATATAAGTGAAGTTTATGTATGCAATCAAATAAAGTGATAAGACATGATGCTATAAGTGACAAAATTTTTGAACAACTAGTTTTATATGCTCATCCATACTAGTAGAAGGAAGTGGTCCCGACCCCTCTCCAACAAGCATTGTTTGAGCTTGTGTCTCCTCCCTAACTTCAAGGTCCATGTGTTATTCACTAGATTTTTTTGATCCAATATCTAGATTTGGTTCGACTTCCGCTTAAGAATTTCTTGCTTGTTTGAATTTACATGCAAGCAAAGAAAGTGAGAGACTATGAGTTATTTACTTGTGGAGTTGAAAAAAATAAAATCAAATATTCTTAAACTTAAGAATTCCATGGATCAAAAACAATTGGAATTAGATGATAAGCAATTTAGGTAATGTCTATGCAAGATGACTATTTTTAAGTATTAAAGTTTCCAAGTTAAATCTAACATGGTTTTCATAAAAGGCATGCATATTTATAAGCAAAAAAAATTGAAGTGTTAATAAAAGTCCTAAACACACACTTGAGAGAGAGATAGAAGAAACAAGCAAATGTACCTTCTTTCTTTCTATGATAATTTTCCAAGTTTTGTTCACGCCTCTTTTGTTCTTCTTTTGACAATTTTCGTTGAGCCGCATTTTTTCTTTTTCTTTGTTATCCCATTTTCTTCTTCAAGTTAAAGATGTCTCCAAAATCCACGAGCTCCAACTGATATAAATGCAAATTAATCTTGCAATTTGATATGGAATAATGAAAAAAAAGCTTGTAGCTATATGCATATGGGGAAAAAATTATTCTAGTGTATGGAATAACTACATCCTAGATCATTAAATGAATCAAGTGGTAATCAAACAAGTTATTTCATTGTGGAGTTTGTTGTTTTTTAATGTATAGATATGCAACATATATCTTAGAGTAATTTTAGAATTTTTTTACTTGTCAAAAAGACAATAGAGGTATAATTTGAATTGAATTTTCTTATTGTTTCAAAGAATAATTTTTTTGTATAGTTTAATAATGGTGTAGATTAAGAGATTATTTATGAAATAATTTAACATAAATTTTTTATAACTTAGAGGGAGAGTGTTTGAAGGATGGTATATAATTATAAAAGGAATGCTCCTACCTCTTCTTTATAATTATATTTTATAACTCGTTTATAAAATATCATTAGTCTACTTGAGCTTGAGAGTCATTTATTTTATAATTTTTGACTTCTAATATAAAATTCAATGGGTGTGCGTGCAAGTTATTTATTGTGGTCAACATGAATGAACTTAATTATAAAGTGGCATGTTCATTTCCTAAAATTCTACTAGAGATCAAATGTATATCATATAAGGAAGTGTAAGTTCTAAGAGATCATCAAATAAGCAAATGTATGATATTGAATATAAGCAAATGTATACATATATCATATAAACATGTAAACATAAGCAAACACATACATACATGTAAATAGATTCAATGTATAAACATGTAACATGTTATAAGAAAAGAGCCAAATGTATGTATATAAGCAAATAGCCAAATGTCTATATATAAGCAAAGATCATCAAATGTCGAATACTAAAAATCATCATATAAGCAAATAGCCAAATGTATGTATACAAGCAAAGAGAAAAATGTATGTATATAAGCAAAGATCATCAAATGTTGAATACTAAAGATCATCATATAAGAAAATGAATGTAGTAAAGATCATAGATCTAGTGCAGGGCCTAATATGAATGTTGACTCCTAGTCAAATGACCATCTGAATGAGAATGGTCCTACTCTGATGGATGTGTTGAGCCCTGCAAATAAAAATGTGTACAAAATGTGTTAAATACATATAATTTATATTAAATATTTTTTATGAAAGTTATTTTTAAGAATGTACTTGTATATTTTTAAATATCTATCTAGATCTATGTGCATACATATGCATGTACATATACACGTGTATATATAAAAATTAAAAACTCACATATCCACTGGCAACAGATTCATCCACAGAGTCACGTCGATGTACACGATATGGAGGAACAAGGCTAGGAGTGACATGAGGTATGCCCACCTACAATATATATACATATAGCAGTACATGAATATCTCTAAGTTAAAAATTAAATTTAAAAATAATTAAGAAGGAATTGAAACATGCACATGCACACATACATGCACATCATTTAATATCGGATGACCTAAGTCCCCTGAAACAAATGCCTCCACCATATCAACTATACGATCAAGTGACGAATCAACATCTGCATCCCTCTGATCTATCCCATGTCGTGCCATAAATTATGAGTGAAGAGGACTATGTAGGTGAGATGGCATTGGTGATGACAAACCAAAACCAGTCAACATGTTAGTAAAACCCATAGTTTGTGCAGCTACCGAATAATTTGTAGGTGGATTCTGACATGCACTAGTGTTGGTTGAGAGTGATGGGATCCTGAAACTAAATGACCTCTGCATCTCAAATGATCTCTAGCATGATCTATACCAATTCCATTATCTGATGCAATGTGGGCATATGCCTCCAACAAGTCCTTAGCCAAACAATGCAGAGTCCTGTATGCCATATCTCTTGTAAGTGCATCAAGCTGTGTAGGAGTAGGGATGCCGACTGCTGTAAAAGGATCCATGGTGGTCCACTGTGCTGAAAATGGCATGGATCGGGAATGTCTGGACATCAAATACTGACCTACACGATCATTAGATATCCTAGTGGCGGTAGCCGCAATGTCACCTATAGTGTCAATTGCTTCCTTTTGGGAAGCAATGACAACCTCATTTGTTATGGGGGCTAGAGCTGGGGTGAGAGCAGGAGACCTCCCACCAACCAATACCCTAAACATTGGGGGTGGTCTATCTACTCAACGATAGGTGGGCCTATCAGCAATCCTGCCACGCCCCTGACCAACATATGGTGGAATGTCCAGGTAGTTGACTTTGAGACCCAAATGGACCTCAACATACAACTGCTAAACAAAATACAATGGAATCTGGTCATTGTTTGGGTATAGATCATGTGCTGCGAGAAATCGTGGGTAGATCAATGAGGCCATAACATGATCGACACATCTAGTGACCTGGTATCCCCTAACCTTACACACATGTTGATAAAATGGAAAACAAGTGGCTTTTATCATTTCTTTGGTCACACTATCCTTTATTTGTTTAAGGGGAACGTCGCCATGTACTTCTTCCCGCATGTGGGAAAGAATAGCAGCTACTCTATCTGGGGAATATGCACTAGTCCTCTCAATTTCATCTTTTAGTTTTTCTAGACTACATGCATTATTAACATGCATGGTTCAGTATATATCCTTGGGTTTGCACCCTCTTCTAATGAATCTCTCAATTTTTTAATCTCATTAGTGGTATTTCCAAACAAATTTTTTGCAAGTGGAACATCTTTATTTTCCATGTTATATATGTATGTACACCTAAAGGAGCAATGAGACCTTGGTAAATAATATATCTAGATATAGAGAATATATTTATCTAAAACAGTTCTAGTAATTCATCTACTCATCAATAATATTTTCATACCATTAACAAAAAAACATTCAACATCTATCTAGTTTTTAATAATCAAAAAATTCAAATTACTAGATTGCACACAAAACATAATCTAAAATAGTTCTAATAATTCATCTACTCATCAATAATATTTTCATACCATTAACAAAAAAACATTCAACATCTATCTAGTTTTTAATAATCAAAACATTCAAATTACTAGATTGCACACAAAACATAATCTAAAACAGTTCTAAATTTTAAATTTACAAGTGTGCACTCTAGTACAAAATGTGCCATTGAAGACTTAAAAAATATTGATAAAGGTTGCATCTAAGATTTATTTCCTAGAACTAGTAATAAAGGGAAAGCATCATTACTTAACATTGGTGGACATGTAAAATCAATTTAGTCATTATTGAAGGTACAAATAAGAGAGATGATATAAGCTTGTAAATATGATTTCTAAATTATTGAAGCAATATTTTGATAACGAGGAAACCAAAAAATTAGAAATAAACTTCCTCATATCCATTATAAACAAAATATGATAGGAGGAAGGGACACATGCACATAATATTTATCATGAAAGTTACCATACAATGTACAAGAACATGATACTAAGGAGCAAAGGTTTCTTATAAGTACACAACAAACCTAGATGAAGATTTAACCCTAGTACAAAAAGAAAGAAATAACGAAAGAATAGGAGAAAATGACTTGATTTAATCTTTGTACATATTTTTTCTATTACCTCAAATCTTATAGATAATATAAAATCCACCATGTGAAAATATGGTTATATTTACTCATTTAAAGATAATATTTAATAATTATTTTATTACTCTTATTTTTATAAATTTCTTGGATATTATAGTAAAATAAATCAACTCTTACATTTTTTAAAATTTAAAAGTTGCCTATACAAATTCCACAACTAGATATAATGGACTAGAGCTTTCTATAATGATGCACAATGATCAATCCTTGATGTTCCAAATCTTTGTGTGGGTATTTTACTTCATCCCACCATCTTCTTTAGTTTTCATGATCTAGGTAGGTATTCCTAACAAACCTAGGAATTATCCCTTGTTGACCCATCTTATTTCAACCTTTATTTTGTTGATGATTATACTTGAAACTCTTATTTTTAAATTTTATGCAGTAATGAATACCTATAACACTTGGTGAAACTAACAAACCAACACTAAGATTGTTCCTCTTCCTTTATCTAATCCCAGTATTTCATGTTGACTTCTTGTATTCCTTTAAGAACACTAAAGAGTATAATAGTATAAAAGAACTTTAGTATATAATATTTCTCTTTGGGATATTATTTAAACTTCACCTTAATATCATGAGTTTCTTCATAATTCTATACAAAAGATCCATATTCCCTCTTCTACTAAGCCTATTGAAATAGTTGCCCAAATTGGGTGTATTATATACTGACATTATGGAGATTACATTTCTTCCATCTAAACTTCACTTCAATGTGGTTTAATAGAAGATTATTTATCTTCTAATCATTTTTAGTACTAAACCTATATGAGCATTAAGTATACATTGATTGAAAATGGTTTTTTAATCTTAATATTTGTAGTCATTAATTCCTAAAATGCATTTTTGTTTATACTTCTAATCTTACTCTTCCTGAATTTTCTATTAAAGGTTTTGTTATTATTTGATGAGATCCTTTGGGAACTATTATTTTCTTATCTAGAATCAAGCCCTATTTCGCTTCACTTGTTATTCCATGTTATGATAGGGAATAAATTTCTTATTATAAACTCCTTCACGGAAAACCTTCGATTAATGCAATAGGGATTGTTCCATCTAATTGGACACCAATATTGTAAAGTTTTTTATATGGAAGTAAAACTTTCATGATTGCATTAGATAATGATCTATTGTATTATTGTAAAATTAGTGATGAACTACTTTTATTTTTATATTCCCCTCTAGTTACCTTAAAAATAACTACATATATTTCTTTTATACAATTATTTAAGGGGGCATATACTCTCACAACCCTTGTAATTTTGACATTTTTCCTTTTATACATGTATAATGTTTATGTTGGATTATATATGATTTGTTGGCATACTTTTTATTATTGGTTGTATTATTCTAACACACACACACACACACACACACACACACACACACACATATATATATATATATAGTAGATTTTTGTGTTTTTCGACATGCTTGTTTTGCATATCTTAGTTTGAAAGGGAATCAACTCCATGATCATTTAACACACTGTATATCATTCTATGTATCCAAAATGTTTGATTATTTTCATGTTTTTCTTTTAGCATTTATTTTTTATACTTTAATTATGTTTTATCATATAGTGACATTAGTCCGTTAAAGTGAAAGAAAATATGATGTCAAGAATTGCATACACTACAATATTAATTTATATTTCATGCTCACATTTTAGCATCTATATCCATAGCATAATTTTAGGGCCCATTTAACCCTCTTTCCTAACCTTCTCCTAGATCTAAGTGGCAATCTCATATTTTCTTACTTAATTATGTTAAATTTCATATTTTTATGTATTTTTCGTCTTCTAACATTTTATTATTTATGTATTGTTTCAAACATTAAATACACAGTTATATAAACATCTTCATGACTAAAATACAATTATCCTCTTATCATTTTTTATTTATTTAAACTACTTTTTAATACAAATTATTGTATTTTCAAAATGCATGTTCTCTCACTACCATTTTAAAATGATAAATTTTCCTATTTTATAAAATACTTGCAATAGTCCATTCTTGACATCTTTACAAGGAGCAAAATAAAGAATCTTCATTCTAATCATACAACTATATTTTTGAAATGCATGTTCCTCTTGCTACTATTTTATAAAATACTTACAATAGTCCATTCTTGATACCAAATTACAAGAAACAAAAGAAAGAATTTTCATTCTAATCATACAATGTCTTATAATAGCTTTCTCTATTTTCATAATATGTTGGATTTTATTCTTAACATCTCAAAAATGTCCTTTTTTATAACTAATTTTGAAAGGATTGAAAAAATATCTACAAAATTCTTTTTTTTCTCATTATTTGTCCAATTTTTCTAACACATTTTTTCCAAAACTTTATCTCATCCCATTACATTCTATTCTTCCCTATTTTAACACCAATCTCTATTTTTTATTCAAATTTGAAAGGCATTTATGTACTTTTATATGCAAAAGTGTAATATATCCCTCATACGCTCCATTTAATCCTTAAAATTCTACAAATGCAGTATAATAGTATTTTTTGACACTTATATTCTATATATTCTTTACATTGGAGCATTCTTCATTCTACTCTTGCATGAAACAAAATTACTATTTATTTTTATTTTCCTACACTACAACACTTGGTTTCTCTTTGTTGCATGTTACATTTATTCTACATTATTATTCTTGGCCACTAAAACATTATATGCTCTAGTTATATCTAACATTCTATTTCTAACTTATGTTATAATATTTCATTATATATACTACAACAATTCTTCATACAATTTTTATATAATTTCTATTGACTACAATAAAAAATTCCCATTTGAAAAAATTCTTCTGATTTACTTTGTTCTTAACTTATATTCATTCGTCAAGCACATTATAATTTCTTTACTTGAATATTATTTATCATAATATAACTTTGCAATGTTTTTCTACATATTATTTGTTTTCTTCTTTAATGTTGTAAGTTATGTTACTTTTATTGATCTTTTCTCTTTGAAAATAATACAAACCTATTTTCTTTTTCATTTCTTCCTCTTACAAATATTATTCACTCATTGAATAATATTTGCTCAATTTAGTAGAATTTTTTACTATGCCTAGTTTTACTTAAATGCATGCAAAATAGACATGCATATAAACACCACACAAATTATTTGGAAAAATGCCACAAAAAATGTGATATCATTTATATAAAACTATGCTAAATGTCGCACTCCATTACAACAATTCATCCAATTAAGAGGTGATGTAATTTATTGATTCACTAAACAAAAATAGATTTTTATTCTTAAAATTATTCTCTAGAACTAGACTTATGGAGTGACCAATTTGAATATCAATTTGAACATTTCAATCACTTAGATAAAAATTTATCCAAAGAATAATTAAGATAGTGTTATGCAACCAATAATATAGAAGCAATAAATCTAGCCTATTAATTTTTCTAAGGTTCCATTCAAGTATATTTTTGAATTCAAGTTTACAAGAAAAATAAGTCTATAATAATATTCACAAATAATATCTCCATGTTGATAATTTAAGCAATGCCTTCAACACAATCTATTGATGGATATAGAGAGAACTAAAATATGGATATACTTGTAGGTTGGAAATATCCTCAAGATGGAACAAAATTAAATTTTGATTATACATTTTGGGGAAATCTTTGGGCTATAGATGTTGACTATTTTCTTCATAATTCTAATAGTTTTAAATTCTAATTAGAGGTTTGAGTAAACTTGGTTTAAAGATGAACAAAAATATTAGTAGGAAGATCTCATTGTTAGGTTAATGCTAGTATATAAGAAATGATATAATGAATTAGTAATAGAAGGTAGTGTTTTTACAAAGGTTGAGGCCCCAATTGGGGTATGTGTTCTTATGAAAAAGAAGCATTGAAATGGTCCCAATTTTTTTATAATATCATGCATATATGCATTGCTATTGGGGAAAATATTAGAAAATTTCAAGAAAATGCAATTGGCAGCTGTAAAGCCCAATTTTACAAAATGAGTTTGTTTAAAAGGCTTTAGAAACTTTCAAGCAAATGCAATTGGCAGCTGTAGATCCAAATTTGGTTGAAAACTGGGTTTCTTTAAAAGGATTTAGAAACTTTCAAGCAAATGCAATTGGTAGTTGTAAATCCAAATTTTAAATAATGGGCATTATTTTTAAAAGGTTTTAGAAACTTTCAAGCAAATGCAATTCACAGCTGTGAGCCAAAATGAGAGCTTCAAATAGGGTATATTCATTATAAACAATAAATTTTGTTCTCATAATGTGCCTTCAAGTTTTAAATGAAAATTTTGTTTGGAATTTTCTTTTCATTCAGTTTGTTTTCATTTCACCAAAAAAATTTGGTCTCATGGAATCCATTGGAGTTTACAAATTTACAAACAAATGGAATTTTAAATCACTGTGAAAGAATGCCAACTTGTTAATGGACATCCAAGTCGATATTTCAAGTTGAAGAAGTTGAAATTTCAAGTTGAAATGGTGGTCCTGTTGCAACTTTTCACCGTTCCCTATCAATCACATTCGCTGTTCACCATGCACGAGCTCTAGGTCTGATAGTTCACCATTTTTTTTGTTTGATAGTGATAGGGTTTGATTTATAAATGTGCCCTAATTCAACAGGGTTCGGCCGAACATGGGTTTGACCGAACCCATTTAAAATACTATTTCTCTGTTGACCTTTAAGTGGTTCGGCCAGACCATATGGTTTGACTGAACCCATAGAGTGGTTCGGTCGAACCATATGGTTCAGCCGAACCATCCTTTCTATTGAAATTTTTAAAAAGTTGATTTTCCTTCCTCTTCTCAATTGTAAACCACTATTGTGGTTTCACCCCCAAGTAGAAGCCACAAATAAAACCATTTTAAAGATCCTCAAGAAAACAGTCAATGACGCAGGTCGTGACTGGCATTTGCAGCTCAATCCTACCCTCTGGGCCTACCGAACCAGCATCCGCACACCCACAAGTGCCACCACCTTCTCCTTGGTCTACGGATTAGAAGCAATACTCCCCATTGAGATTGAGCTCCCGTCACTAAGAATATCACTGCAAAACCTCATCACGGATAAAGAGTACCGAGTATCAAGACTGAATGAGCTGGAGCTACTGGATGAGTGATGTATAGATGTTAGAAATCAAGATCTGAAATGCAAACCAGAAAATCACCTTCCACAGAAGAGAAAAACAAAAAAGCAGAGATATTGCAAAAAGATGTGCAACATACTATTATTCAAGAATTGATAATTACAAGATATGATTTGCTTTATAAAAGAAAAGATGCATAACTCTAATCTTATCTTGAGCAACAAGATAGCTCAACAAGATATGGATGAGAATAATTAACCTAGGAATTAAATATTACCTAAGTAAAGTTATGTAAAGTGTAATTAAATATTAATTACACCAACACCCCCCATAAGTGCAACTTAGGGAGACAAAAAAAGCGTGAACCTAAAACTAAGATGAATGCAAGAAAGCATGAATGGGTCCCGATAACAAGGCCTGATCAGGTACCCAAGTACAAATGCAATAATGAGGTAGAGAAGTAAAACCCAGTGGGACAAAACCCCCCTACAATGAGATGACTGTTGCAAAGAAGCATTGGAAGAACACTGTGGAGTAACATTGGGACCGCAATCTGACAAGCAAGGAAAGGTCTACAACTGAAACCAAAAATGGAATCATAATAATGCGACAGCAAACCCAATGCCATGAAACACTGGAAAACTCACAAACTGGAACAACCCTGGAATCTGTGAATCAACAGTAGATGAGATGATGACATAATCTGGAAACCATGTATCTCGATGCCGATGCCAAACTGTGACTAAAAATCTTCCATGGAAGGAGTACCATGAAGACTCTGGAACATTAACCATAAAAACATGGCCCTCAAACTGAGAAGGATCTGAACCAATGCGGATCAATGACCACAATCTCTCAACTAAAGTGTGAACTGATGTGAATCTGATATGTGTCAAACTATAGCAAGATGTGGCCAAAAGAAACTAAGAAACCAAATAACCCATGTGAGTTGCCATCAAAGCAAGATGGACATCAAAGTGAAAACTACACTCTAATCAAATTTATTATGCAAGAAACCCTCCTGATGGAACTTTATCTCAGTTTATTTATTAAAATAACCCAATGATTGTAAAAGGAGAGAATTCTAAATGAGCATAAATAAAAAATAAAATGATATGCTACTGAAATGAAGTACAAATATTCAAGTTTCACCTTTCCAACTGCCAAAACATCCAAGTAATCTCCAAAACACCCATCAAGACAAACATGGAATAACGATAAACTTGGGATAGATATAGAAAAAATTGCATGGACAAAAAAATAGAGCTTCTCAATACCTTTCCAACGCCGCAAAGAAGACAAAAATCAGAGATTGTGGCAAAAAGTTATGAGCTCGGAAGCCAAAAAAGAACATCTAAATTCAAACAGCAATAAATGTAGATAAACAAAAAATACTAAAAAATAACCTACATCACTGGAAAGTACTCGGAACCAGCTTTCCGACAATATCTTGTTTGCCCGATTTCGATACCGTATGCCCAAGTTATGCCAAAGAGGAAAAAATTAATTAGGGCTAGGAGGGGCAAAGAGGGTCGTATGACCAATGACGTCAGCACTTCATGGAAAAAAATTGACGGCCATCTAGCCGTTGGGGAAAAAAAATGCCCCCCTGCCAAAAAATTTTGTTGGCCGCTGGTATATTCTCTGACAGTCGGAATATTCCGTAGCAGGTTTCAGCCGAGGTTTCATCGCGGGGCTCCTGGTTATGCATATGCCTGCTGGCTGGTGCAGAAGGGCCCATGGGGGTTGAGCGGAGGGCCCCTGGTCCTCCATATGGCCGGGGCAAAGCAGAGAGAGCTGTGGGGGCTGGAGGCCCGGTGGCAGATGGTGAGCGGTGGAGACCAGCAGCAGAGGCGGGCTGGTGGCTGCTGGGCGGCAGAAACCTTTAACACTGTGAGCGCTGACCCAAATTCCAAAAAAACCCTGTTTTTGGCATTTTTTTCATTTTTCAAGCCTCATAGTGCATGTTGGGGAGCCCGTACGGCCTCCTTGGAATTTTTTTTTCCTTAGAAACAACTTTCTCCAAAATCGACGAAACGAAAGGCGATCTTAGGGTTTTTGGCCACTACGAATGCAATGGTGAGCTCTGTTTGTGCCCAAAATGCTCTGAAAATTTAGCTACCCCTAGAGCTTGCAAAAAAACTCTGAGCTTGAAACCCTCACAGATCTGGCAAATGATGGCCAAAATTAGAAAAAAAAAAAGCCAATCCTGACTTTTTCCAGCTCTCTGAATCCAATGGTGAAGCTTGATCTGATCTAAAATGCCTCATGAATGAACTCAAGGTTGATACCCTCGAGGAATCCTAAATGAACTCTGCAATGATTTTCTCAAAAATATGAGAAGGGGTTGCAAATCAAGGCTCTGATACCATGTTAGAAACCAAGTTTTGAAATGCAAACCAAAAAATCACCTTCCACAGAAGACAAAAACAAAAAAGTAGAGATATTGCAAAAAGATGTGCAACATAATATTATTCAGGAATTGATAATTACAAGATATGATTTGCTTTATAAAAGAAAAGATGCATAACCCTAATCTTATCTTGAGCAACAAGATAACTCAACAAGATAAGGATGAGAATAATTAACCTAAGAATTAAATATTACCTAAGTAAAATTATGTAAAGTGTAATTAAATATTAATTACACCAAAAATAGACGCTTTAAATCATTTGCAATTCTATCAGAATAGACTCAAGAGGAGCTATAATAAGAAAATCAGAAGCAGAACATTCCAAGTTGGAGAACTAGTACTAAAGGAGATCTAGAAGAATGTCCCAAACCCAGATGACAAAGGAAAATTTGAACCCAATTGGTTGGGACCATTTGTTATCACAACAAGTTATAAGTCAGGGGCATATCAGTTATCAACACCCAAAGGGGAACCTCTGCAAGAGCCCATGAAAACATCTCATCTCAAAAAGTTTTATGCCTAATCTTTCAAGGTATAGAACCAAGCAAAAATCCAAAAAAAATTAGAAAATGTCTTGAAAAAATCATTACCCTGATGAAAACCTAGCAAACAGGCATCTTGGTGACAACAAAAAAAATGAAAAAGAAAAAAATCCAAAAAAATAAATAAAAAAAAGGACTAAAAATAGTAAAGAGAAAAATCGTCCTCTAGTGAAAACCACTTCGGTGGCACTTTGGACAAGTACCTTGGTGAAAACCTAGCAAACAGGCGCCTTGTGTAAATAAGCATTTTCCATCCACCAGGATCGTTATGGCTTGTTCTGCATCATCCATCACATTCAAATCTCCATCCATCACTCATCCATTTGACATCTGCATCATAGCTTGCTCATGTGTTCATATCATGATCCCTCCTAGTACTACTCGGCCCATTCTCAAGGTCAGTTTGTCCTACCTTTATTGAAGTAGTCTATTGCATCACGCTGGGGCATGTTCTCATCAGATCAGATTCGTGTATATTCTTGAAGTCCTAAAATCAAAAAATCACGCAAAATCCAAAAAACATCAGAAAATCCAAAAAATCCAAAAACATTCAAAACTTATCAAAATCCCAAAACAGGTCAAAAATCATTCAAAAAGTCAAAAAAAAAGTCATCTTGTCAAACTACAGGTCTTTGAGCCTTGAATGTAGGCAAGGTTGATCTTTGATCATCCCCTGAGACACTTAGTTCAGTCCTTTAGGAGTTTGTTATAATAAACTAACATTTCATCATGCATATCTTCATCTGTAAATTGGTCAAGTCGTTAGTCAAACTACGTGGTCTTTGTGTGTATAACGTAGGCAAGGCTAATCTGTTGATCAGCCCTCGAGGCCCCTAGGATAGGTCTTTAGGTTAGTCTCTTGGTCAAAATCTCAGAAAACCCCAAAACATTGGAAAATCAAAAATCAAAACACTTGAAAAATCTCAAAAATACCAAAAACAGCCTCAAAACATTTCAAAAACTCCAAAAACCCAAATATTTGAAAAGAAAACTCATCTATCTAATTTCACTTGCACCTGCAATAAACACCACTCATAATAAACGGTCGTCATCCTCAACCTTTGGTGAAACAATTAGAAACAAGTCTAGCAGGGTAAAAGTGAAAACTCAAAATGTCAAATCTTAGGTCTAAGTTAGTATGTAAACAAGATTTTTCAACTCTTTGTGTCAATAACCTGTCATCCAATCAATCACACTTAAATCATCTGATAACATCATGTCCTAGGATGTATCCTTCCTACAATGGGAATTATTTATCAGAAAGAACACTTTGGATAAACGAAATGACGTGTCGCCATCCACTAACATGTCCTAGGATGCATCTTTCCTACAATGGGAATTATCTTTTGGCAATAGTTTTGGTTCTTATCCTTAAAAACACATTTCCTTTTGATTAGCGGTATTGAAGAACATCAGCTTGTTTGTTTACTTTATCTTTGTCTTTTGACTTATCTTTTTGCGCTCATTCCAATAACCTCTCAATGATGTCCAAACAAATGGATTTAGAGAGATAGGAATGGGGCAACGATCATTATATTTTGTCTATTGTGCTTTTTGGACGTTCTTGTAAAATAACTTGGTGAATACTTGCTTTGTTAGATATGTATGGAGGGTGTTTTGGGCAGTTTGTTGACTATTGCATTGATAGGGTATACCTTTCTGTGTTTTGGTTTGAGATGTTTGAAACTTCTAAAGTTCATCCTAGCAAGGTTTCCATATGTCAGGCGTGCACAAGAGTACTCCTATTTGGTTCTCGAGTCAAATTCCATCACACTAGGTACAACGCCATCCTTGTTCTCTATACCTTGATGCATTATACCACGTGTGTTATCAAAAATAAGGAAATTGGTCCTTTGAAAATCCTAACTCCTCGGCAAGTAGTCATCATAATTTTCGTTTTCATCATCTTATGTCTTGTTGGAATATCTTCTTTTCTCTCACCCCTTCTTGCTCTTCATGCTAACAAAGGTACTATGACAGTTAATCATCATCATCATCATCATCATCATCATCATCATCAATCTTGCATCCAGAAATCATTAGCATATTGCATAAACATATCATATAGGAAACATATGCATTACATCTCCATCATCATATAAATATGATATTATAAGCATTTTTCATAAATAAGCATGTCCATTTTTCATCACATTGCATTCATCACATAAACCATAGCATAACATTCATTTGCACAAATCACTTCATATTACCATCTACTGCATAATCAAACATACATGAGCATTATAGATAATCCATTGCATTATAAGCATACATATTCACATCACATAAACTTCATAAAATCATCTCTCACATTACATTCATTTTGCATAACATAAAGCATAATCATACTACTTTGCATTAACATATCATTTCATATATTATATCACATCACAATACATGTATCACATACATATCACAATCATCTAACATGCTTAGGATAATATATATTTGTTATTCTCAAAACCATCTCATTTACATCATCAAGGCATATCATATAGAGCATGACCATTGCATACACATTGCATCAAACATAATCATAAAACCATACATATCGTCCATCATTCATCCATATCATATAGAACATCTCATAAATAACCACATTACAATCATTTTTTGCATTTCATTTTATAAATCATTCCATATCATTATAAACATTCAGTGCACAATTAAAATAGGAACATAAACATTATAAAATCCATTACACTAAAAGCATACATCCATCCATAATCATATAAAACATTTATAATCATGACTCACATATCATTTTATAAAATAAATCATTACAAAAATCATCACATTTACATACGTAAATCATCATATGGATTACATCATCATAAAAGCATACATATCATCCATCCATATCATATACAGTCGCATAACCATCACATAATGCATCCATACATACATCGCATAACACCATAACATTATTGCACAACATATAGAAATATAACCATCCATAAATACATAATAAATAAATGATATGCATCACATCATATCAACATCATCATCTCATATATATATATATATATAATCAGATAACTATCATAGTACAAAATAATCAGATCACTGTACATGTGTATGTCAATAAGTACAAAAAGGCCCAACGGGCTATCAAAAATGAGCCCATATGGCATAGAAAAATGATATCTCGATCAAAATGAGGCCTACCCCTCATGTCTGCTGCCCTCGCCTCTATCACCATGACCCTCTACCAGTCTATGGCTAGTCCATTGTGAGTAATCTGGGGCTCGGTTTGCTTTGGATATGGCTTGATGATAATGCAAATGATAGTAGTCTGCCTCCTAGATGGCCTCCCTGTAAGAATGAAGAGGCACCGTGCTCTGAGAGGAGGAGGCCACCATTCTCTCTAGTTGTTGTCTTCAACCCATTTCTGTGGCCACTTGTAGCTCTATGGCCTACCTTTGAAAAATGGCCTGGTCTCTCTCGGCCCTGGCCTGATCCATTTTTGTCATCAAAGTCTGACCTAAGCCTGCAGTTGTGCAATTAGTGCATCTCGAGGATCTAGCTGTCCTACTGGCTGTGCTCATGGGGCCTGCACATGAGGCTAATCCTCACCCTCAACTCATGGTGGTGCATCTGCCTGATCCTGCTGCCTAGCTGGCCCCTGGTCCTGATCTTGCATGTGTACATCTGCCTACACCAGCTGAACTAGAGCCCTAACCGACTGATCCTGCCGCTCACCCTCTCTTCGTCCTCGTCCTCCCCCTCTACCCCTTGATCTCCGTTGAGCAGAGGGTTCTCCTAGAACTATAAATCTCAGGGGTGGTCGAAACCAATCTTTGTAGGCCTATGTCACACCTGGATCTGTGGCCCCCTAATCATATACCCACGATCAGGCCACCAATTGTCTTAAACTGTCTATCGCCTTGGAGGCAGGAATGTATCACCCCCACGAACCCTGCGATACCATGTGAGCAAATATGGCCACATAGTCATCATCTAGCCAGTCCTGTGGCTCACTGAACTAACATTGGACATGCCCTGGTAGGTACCTCTTGACCATCATATGCTCCTGCCCCTGCATTAAGCGGTCGTGGCAGGCAAAAAATATCTATTGTGCATCATCGGCCCATCCAGAGCGACCAAGGTACGGGCACCATGTAAAAACCTACATATCATCCAGGACCCTCCTCCAGTGAGGAATCCTGTGCTCGCCTGTGTGTGTAAAAGACACACCACCTTTGTAATGCCACACTAGGGGATCGTTAGGCCCTATCAACACTAAAACGACTTGCAGCCAGGGAATGAAGATGTGCTCCCACACCCACACATAAAGAAGTGTAACACCTGCTCCGAGTGCTCTGCCATTGAGGTAGATGTACTCGTGCAAGTCCTTGTAGAGGGAGGCTAGAAGAACAGGTCACCAAGCAAAATGAACAGGCCTGTCACGCATCACCATCCACTCCTAGTAGAGCCCCTAGCTAGGACTAAAATACTAGCCTTGTCGATTTGGGGCAACGAGACCTGAAATGATCGTTGTAACCACTAGGCGGAAGGGTGAAGTGAGGGCCCTGTGACGCTCTAACTCTATCTGACCCTCGCAGTATATAACATCCTCTGTAGTGAGGACTATTTGACAAGCGTCCCGTCTAGCATCCATGTCATGAATAACGTGCCACGCATGAATCAAAAATTTGAGGATCCACCACACGTCCTCCAGGGTGATGGTGGCCTTGCCAGTAGGAAGGTGGAAGGACAAGGTCTCATTGTGCCATCTCTCAGCAAGCACTGACATCATCCTAAGGTGGGTCCACATGGGTGCTGCGTAAGAAATGTACCATAGACTGATATCTCATAGCCGATCCTGCTCCCTATCACTCAAATCTCTTAGGTAACTGAAAATATCCCATGATCTATGCTCCCGAGAATAGAGCTCCCTTGCTGCATCCTACATCACGAAAGGTCACCATGTTAAAAATTTTGAGAAATTTTATTTCGAGCATCCAAAAAGCCATCTCAGTGTCGCTATCAGTGAAGGCGTCGTAGTTTCAATTTTAAACTGCAATGCTAGGACTACCAAAATCTTAAAATGCATCGCCGTGGTGCACTTTTCTAAAAGCGACGCAGTTTGGTAGAGGTCCTAGTCTAAATTCCACCATCGTGTCAGACTTTGAAATGCCCCTGCTGGAGGTAGCATATGTGTTGGAGTTTGAAGTTTGTTTTCAAACTCCAAACTCCACCGCGATAGTGTATTCCATGATGGCGGGTCAGTTTGTGCCACCGAGCGGTGCAGTTTGAATTTTGAGCAATGCTATATAGCACCACTACAAAGAGGCTAAGTTTAAAAGCATTAAATGAGCACGAAAAACAAAAGACGAAGCTTAGGTAAGGATCACTTATTAGTGCCCCAATGTTGGGAGGTCGCTAGTATGTCCAGACTCAATCAAAAATATGCATCGGAAGCTGTCGTTGCGCCATCTTGTTAGAATATTAGAGCTCAAATCGTAGAATCGCTAAAAGGCTATGTGTGAAAATGAATTGAAAGTGACCCCTCGGAACCTTTTTAAGCCTGAAAATTAGGGTTTCTTAACCCTGTTTGTCTATCCTATGAAGGTTTTGAACTCTTGAACCTGTTGAGGCCTATTTTACATTGTTTTATTGCGTTTAGACACGTTTTTGGCCTCTTGGAGCCTTTCTGAACTTGTCGGGAACCTTGTCCTCTTTTTTCGTGAGATCACCCAAAAATCAAAATTTTTGTCCAATCTCCCAAGGGGCAGTATATTAGCATGTATACTCTCACCGGGGCAGCAGTGGGGCAAAATTTTGAAAATAATTTTTTTTGTTGGCTTTGATCGAGATCCTTTATTCTTTGAATCAACACAAGTGCGCTGCTTCAAAGAGGGGCAAAATGTAGACACGTAAAATGTACTGATTGACATTGCGCATTTGATCCTGACTACTAACACCATTTCATCCTAAATCATCCCTTAGTCTAACCATTTAATCGAATAACCTTTATTTGATTAAATTCATCATATTTCATCTCTTAATAAAATAAATCAATTTTATCTTGTTAAGTCATTATCTCTCATTAATTAAATAAACCACTTTATTTAATTAATTCCTAAATCTCTATTTTAATTAAATAATTCATTTTATTTAATTAAATCTCTATAGTTCCTCTATTAAATTAAATAAATCAAACATTTATCTAATTTAATCAAACATCACCCCTTTGGTTAAATAAATCAAAATATTTAACTAGGTCTTAATCATTTTCACCTCTTTTTGATTTATTTCAACCCACAAATCTAAATCAATTAGTCAAATCACCTAATTTCCTTCATTAAATTAATCAACTTTGATTAATTTAATCTCTTCTCATGTCCCATCCTCCATCTTTTTCCACTTGCACATGAAAATAAAGTTATTTGATTTATTAAATCTCTAATTATCTTCAACATGGCATAAAGGGGGAATATTCTTCAAATTTGAAATTCAAATCTAAGTTGACTTTGTCCTTCCAACAAGGCATTCACTCCCTCTTACAATTCCTTTTGCATTGGGCCAAGTGGCCATTACTCCATTTGACTCTCCCTCCACCTTGTCATTAATACAATTTCAAAATTCAAATATTGGCATTTACTGGCACATTCATCAAAACTTGCACACCCTTGGCCCATTCACATTTGGACAAGTGGCACTTTGCCATTGGATGAAATTTAGTCCCACATTGCTCTATTTTGGGAATTCTTTCAACTTGTCATTCTATAAATAGAGAGCTCCTCTATTATATTTGGCATCCACAATTTGAGTATACTTACTATGCTCAAATCTTTAGCAATATTCATCCATATCATTGAGTTTATAGCTAGGTTATGCATATTTTTATCTTGGAGCACTCATCACTCTTCATCAAAGTGGATCAACTTTCATCATCAATTCACCATTGCATCATTGGAGTTGGGAAAGGGCCAATTTTCACATCAAATTGGCACCAATTCCCTCAAGAGATTAAGAGTTTGCTTTGCTTTAGAATAGGATTTGATATGTTTTAAGTTTGGTTGGGTTCTTCATTTCATTTCCTCTCTCTTTTGAAATTTAAATGAATTTCTTAAGGAATCTATATTCTAGCTTTCTTTCAATCTAATTTATTGTTTGTTTCTTGTGCTATTGCAGGTTTAGGGTTTAGGTTCGACACAACCATTTAAAGAATGAATGGGAAATTTTATTAGAAAGTAATTCGATAGTTGAGTTGTGTTTGGAGGAGGATAGCTTTATACCAGAACAACAATTCCATTTTACACCAATAAGTGAAATTGAGAACATGAAAAATAATTCTATGGTTGATATCATTGGGGTTGTTTTGTCAATCGACACACCAAACACAATATTCAGAAAGAATGCCACACAAACTCAAAAAAGAACCCTTCAACTGAAAGACATGTTGGGTTGTATGGTGGAATTAACAATGTGGGGTGGTTTCTGCAATATGGAAGGCCAACAACTTCAAGAAATGTGTGATTTAGGAACTTTCCCCATTCTTGCTATAAAGGCTAGATGAATTAGTGATTTTGGTGGAAAATTTGTAGGAACAATTACTACAACCCAACCTCTTATAAATCCAAATATTCTAGAGTCACAACGATTGAGATTTTGGTTTGATATGGAAGGAAAGAATCTCAATTCTCATTCTATTACAAAGGAAATCTAATTTGTAATAGAAGATAAAATGTTAAAAAGTATCACACAAATTGAGGATGAGGAACTTGGTAAGTCTAATAAACCTTATTAGATAGTGATAAAATCTACCTTATCTTTTATAAAGGTAGACAATTTTTGTTTCTACAACTTGCCCCTTGAAAATTGGATGTAGGCAATGCAAAAAGAAGGTGAACACTAATGGAAATGGTAATTGGTATTGTGGAAGATGTGATAAAAATTTCCCTAAATGTGATTATAAATATATACTTCAATGCAAAGTGCAAGACCATACTGCTTTCACTTGGATTACTACTTTTGAAGAAGCGGCGAAAGAAATTATGGGTGTTACAACAAAAGAATTGAACATTTTGAAGCATGGAGAACATGATGATGTTAAGTTTGGACACATTATACAAAATGTCCTTTTAAACAAATATATATTTAAACTTCAAGTGAAAAGAGAGACTTATATTGATGAACAAAGGATTAAGTGCACTGTCATAAAAACAAAAAAGTTTGATTATTCATTTGAAAGCAAAGATTTATTAGATTCAATTGCTAAGCTCTAGTGGATTGGACAAATGGGCCTCAGAAAAGAATGGAACTTGGATGGTGGATGATTGGGACAACTTACTAGAGGATCTTTCCCAAGACTTGGAGGGATGGGTTACTGAGGATATGAGATGTTGCATGACTGTGGAGTGATTTCTGATTTGGGGTTTCTTACCCTTTCTAGCTTTTTTCTCTTCTCTTTGCTTTGTACTTCTCTTGGCAATTAATAAAGTTTTTACCCTCTTTTTATTTAAAAAAATGTTTTCAAACATTTCAAATAAACTTAGTGGATATTTCTAAGTTTATTTCTTATTTGGAAGGAAATGCCACCAAATTTATATAATAGCAATTTTTTAGATGAATAAATAAAAACTAATATAAAAAGATATGTGTTATAGTTGTGTAGCTGGCCACTAGCATGATAATTATTAACCTTTCATCTACCAAGTCTATTTAGTTTGATAACTTTATATTTCATGTATACATGGTTGATTTTCTTTTAATACAAATGTATTTGTTATTCAACAATTATCTAAAATTATCTTGTATTTTAAATATTCATTTTGCATTTAAAAAAAATGTCAAATGCAATTACTCGACAATAGGAATAGGTCTACCATTCTTCCACTTTAATTTTCCAAGTCCAAGCTTCTTGGCTAGGACAATGCTCCAAAAATAATACAATTGCTTTCTCTCAAGTATATATATATATTATAGCTATGGTGCAACCAAGATTGATTTTTCAATCGAAGGAGGAAAGAAGGCAATATCAACTAGCACATGAAAGGGAATATCAAAGAGAATATTGAAGAAGACAACAAGAAAAAATGATAGATATTCAATGGGAAGAGGAAAGAAGAAGAAATAATGAAGCTCAGAGACAAAGATATGCTAGGCAAAAGGCAGAAGTAATAGTGCAAGAATTGGAAAATCAAACTAGAGATGAAGCAAATATGGATAGCAATAGGCATCACTAATCATCTAAACAAAACTTTCATTGTCGAAGACAAGAAGATCAACAAGTTGATACCCAATCAATTCTACCAGAAAATGAAAATTCAACATCAATAGAAGGTGTCCAAGAAACATATCAACATGGAAGTCAAATTGGAATCAATTTAGCTTTAGAAAGAAGCATACAAAATATACCGAACCCAAATGGTATTGTACAAGTTGATTTCAAAAGATTCCAAATGCAATTTTGACAACAATTAGATGTATTTAGAATTCCAAATATGTGCTATATTTGTTAGGAATGTTACCTAGGAATCAAAGTATCTCACACCTTAGAAGGACCCATATGTAACAAATGTCAACAAGAGAAAGGAAATCATAGGTTTTCAGCTTTAAATAATATGGATCCTGGCTTGCAACCAGAGGAGCTTGCAAAATTGACTTAGGTAGAAGAGATGTTGATTGCAAGTGTCAACCTGATACTACAAGTTACACATGCAATAGGTGGTCAATATAAATACAAAGGACACACGATAATTTTTCCACAAAATGTAGAACATGTTGCAAAAAAAATTCCACATACAATAGAACATTTTCCAATAATTATTGTTTGAAGAAGGGACCAGCATGGCACAAATTATAACTTTACAATCAATAGATATCATGTGTATAAAGCGCTTAAATACAAGGTGGAGCATGAAAAGTTTTACTTTGATGTTACAATTGATGAAAATGCTCTCAATAATTTATCAAGAAATTATGATGAAAATATTTTCAAAAAATTAAAGACAGTGCATATGGAATTTGATTCTTATACAAATGAAATCATATTTGTGGGTCTAGTGGTTGAGACATATGAAGGTAATATAATCGAGCACACAACATCAATGGCTTCCAGACCTCCTAATGTTCAAAGAGAAATGGAATTGATCCATGCATGGATTAATAACCCTAATGCAAATCCAACAACACTGATTGATTGGCCAAGAATTGGTGCATCTCCTATCAATGAATATGTCACATCTGGATTACTTGATATGGAATTTCCTACATTGTTTCCTGATGGAAGATGTGATTGGTTAGAACCTCGCATAAGACGAGTGTATCTATATGAATTTGTGAAGCATCTATTGCGGTATAGGGATAATCATTTTGGTCAACATCCAAGATTCAGGTATTTTATGATGAATATGATAATGAGACACCGTGCACAAAGTTCATCTGTTGTATTTATGAAAATATGTTTTCAAGACATGTCGATCACTATTAATGAGTTACGTGAGCATATGGAAAACATGCCCCAATCCCACATAGCTGATAGAATGATGCGATTTGGAACCACATTAAAGGTTACAAGGTCATATTGGGCTAAATGTCGTGCAGAATTGATAAACATGCTTCATCAACTAGGATCTCCTACAATATTCTTCACATTGAGTGCAACAGATATGTATTGGCCTGATTTGCATGCATTAATGCCAAGAACACCATCAAACACTCCACGAAGCTCAAAGTGTAACACCTCTCTAACTCCAGACTGGGTAAGATAGTATTTGATTTTGATTTGATATTTTATATGTTAAATGTTATTATACTGAAGTTAGATATTGTTGATTAAGTGAAAGGCTATCATGATTAGCTATGTTGATGCAATTAATTGATATATATATATGGTAGTTAACTACAGTCAGGATGTAGTATGTGCTTTAGCTATGTATATATCTATATGCAATGTGTATGTTACAGGTACTAGGTATTGACTCCACCTAGCTCCACAGGTCTGAGCGTACCTTCCCTAACGATGGTTAACATGAGATAGCACATTGACAAACCCTTGACCTAAACCCTTATCATCGTACCCAGTTGGGTATGATTTGTCTTTGATTAATTTAAAGTGAAAACCTCAGATACCATGATTGGTCATGTTTTGAAAAACCTTAATCCCTTATGTGATCGGGCTATGAAGAGTGTTTGAGCTTTTGAGTTAAATTGCATTTTTCCATAAATTTTTTTTGATGTAACATCCCGCAATGCAACCCCAAAGGGTAAGAGCTAATATCCATCTCACATAATCCATACCTCACACTCAGTGGTTTGATGGTGTTAGGCCACACACACATGGTGAGACCATCCAAACAAGAGCACAATGACCTATCTCTTATTGAATAAGGTGGTTAGCCTCCAAGAGATAGTCATCACATTTAGGTGGGTAGTGGGTCCTAGCTGTGTAACAGCCTCACATACCCCCATCCTCAGGGTTCCCTACGTCTACTTCCTCATATACACTTAACTAAGTCTGACTCTCCTGTTCTCGATGAGGAATCACATTACAACACAAGACTAGCATTTGAAAACAAAAAATAGAAAACTAGGGTATGTGCAGGATCATGATGGGCCAAAAAGTGGCAATATAATGGGTTTTTGTAGGGTATGTGGCTGATGACTTTTTTTACCCAAAATTGATGAAACAAAAAGGGTTTTTAAAGGAGATTATCATCTTTCCACCAATATAAATTATGCTTTACTTTGAATTTAATAAATAATAATTATTTATTTTCTATTTGAATTATGACTAAAGTCCTAATTGATAGGCTGATTGAAAAACATCTATAACTGTCAAATGGTATGACATTTTTTGAATCTAAAAAATGCATCACATTTTATGCTTCACATACTATAGGATTAAAAAAAATAAATGAATTTCATGAAGTTTTGAACAAGTTAAGGTGGTTATACATACGAGTTTTTTTATTTTTTAAAAGTTGTAATAAAAAATTCATAATTAATTATTTACTTGGAAAAAAATTACAAAAAAATATGCATCACATCAGGACATGAGTCCTCTACTTATATCTAAAATCTAATAAAAAAATATTATCATTTTATTGTGGTTAGGGTGGTTAGACAGACACCTACTTCTTATTTTTCTCTAAAATTTAAGTACTACGCATTGAAATTTCAAATTTTCACCAAATAGTTTTTTTTTTTTTAAATAAACCTAGTAGTTTAGAAACTACATTCAATTTTCTACAAATTCTATTCTTACATATTTTTGAAATAATATAGATAACTTATTCAAATTTTTACGTCAAGTTGCCTAACTCTGATTTTTCTGAATTTTTTGCCACTTAAGGGCCTGTTTTTTCCATGATGATCTTGCACATACCCACTAGTTTAGCCACCAAAGATCATAAATAATTATCAAATAAAGATTCAATTTCAGCAATAAAGTAAGAAATGCGTGCAATTTCAACACTAAATCATATGTAACCACAAGGGCTATGAGCAAAGAAATTTCACAATCTGTGGCTAAACCATCACAAACAAGATAAATCAAATTTTTTCCGGTCCTCAAAGAAAAAATAAAAGTCATCAATAACCAAAAGAAGATTCACAATATCCGAAATGGAACAATACATAACTATGTGACTAAACTAGCCACCCAATGAGGAAGGAGGGAACAATGTCTGACTATCGCAATAGCCCCTCATGTGTGGCAGAGTGGGCACACCAACCGCATGGCATGATGTGCACATTCCATGCGGATAGCCAAGTAGTGCATGGGCCACTTTGCTAGTCCATGCCGCATGATGACGTGATGCAAGGTGTAGCCGAGGATTACACCTCATGCCATGTGGTTGGTGTACCCACTCCACCACACATGAGGGGCTACTGCGATAGTCAGACATTGTTCCCTCCTTCCTCGTTGGGTGGTTAGTTTAGTCACATAGTTATGTATTATTCCATTTCGGAGATTGTGAATCTTCTTTTGGTTATTGATGACTTTTATTTTTTCTTTGAGGACCGAAAAAAAATGATTTATCTTGTTTGTGATGGTTTAGCAACAAATTGTGAAATTTATTTGCTCGTAGCCCTCGTGGTTACATATGATTTAGTGTTGAAATTGCATGCATTTCTTGCTTTATTGCTGAAATTGAATCTTTATTTGATAATTATTTATGATCTTTTGTGGCTAAACTATTTTTCTATTTGTTGTTTTCAAATGTTGGTCTTGTGTTGTAATGTGATTCCTCATCGAGAATGGGAGAGCCGAACTCAGTTAAGTGTATACGAGGAAGTAGATGCAGGGAACCCTAAGGAAGGGGGTATGTGAGGCTGTTACACAACTAGGACCCACTACCCACCTATGTGTGATGACTATCTCTTGGAGGCTAACCACCTTATTCAACAAGAGATAGGTCATTGTGGTCTTGTTTTTATGGTCTCACCATGTGTGTGTGGCCTAACACCATCAAATCACTGAGTGTGAGGTATGGATTATGTGAGATGGATATTGGCTCTTACCCTTTGGGGTTGCATTGCGGGATGTTACACAAAGTTGGAGAAAATAAAATGTTATAGACTATCCTCATATAGTTGCACACTACATGCACTTAAGACATTCAATTTTTAGAAAATAAATTCTTGAAAAAGGAATGAATGTTAAAGATTATTGGAATAGATATGAGTGGCAACATAGGGGGTCACCACATGTGCATGGATTCATCTGGATAAATGGAGCACCAAATATGGACAACATTGATTGGTCAAATGAGGACCAACAAAAAAATGTTGAGAGATATTTCCATTCCATTGTTCATGCACGAAATCCTAGACAAAATCCACATCAGCAAAATATACAAGTATGTTTATAAACATTTGAACATATATATGTACTATATCATGTAAAATACTTATAGTTCATGATATAATAATACATTTGTTTCTATTTCCTATTTTAGGCATTCCAAAATTTTCTTCAATATCCATGCACAAAAAATAAAAGACAACTTGCAGAGATAGATATTGAGCATGACTATGAAGAGATACTTAATTGTGTAGAACAACACATAGTGTGTAAAGAGGGTACATGCCTAAGGAAGAAAAAAAGAAAAATGGTTTGCAGGTAACTATTTTATTAAATAAAAATATTTGTATCAAATTTAAATCTAATATGATTATAAATTTTTAAAAAATGACCTTTTCATATGAATTATAGGTATAATGCTCCTTGGCCATTGAATCTTGGGGAATCCAAATTATATGAAGACACATAAAAAGGAGAAAAAAATTGAACCAACAAGAAATGATGACAGAGTGAATTCACATAATCGCCACATACTTCAACAATGGAGAGAAATTATAGATTGGCAACATGTTCTTTCTAAGCATGCAATAATTAAATATATTACAAAGTATGCAGCAAAAGAAGAGAAAAGATTAGAAACATACCACCATATGTTGATGTGTCTTTCACATATGGAAAATTCTAATGATTTAGCTGCACGAGCATATAGAAGGCTTCTTACCAAGACAGTTATAGAAAGAGACATTGGAGCCCAAGAAACATGTCACATGTTGCTAGAACTTCCATTAATAGAGAGCAATAGAATATTTGTTAATCTAAATGTTTCACATGCGGTGTTTAAACTTGTAATTGTACATACAAAAGACAACAATGAAGAACAAAAAAAATATCTCATTGATGGATATAAAACAAGGCCTTGTTCTATGGAAGGTGTCTCACTAATTGATGCAATTAGATAATGGATATATAATCCTAAAATAAAAAAAGAGAACAAATGGGAGGCAAGAAAAAGTGCATCCATTGTTAGATTTTTTCCTAGGTTTGTATCCATTCCTCCATGTCAATCAGATAAATGGATTGAGTTCTATTTACCAGAGTTATTATTGTACAACCCATTTCGTGACATAGAAATAGATATTGGCCATGATAATGACTCCATAGTAGCAAAGTGGGAGTCATTCAATTATAATCCTTGGCATGTGGAACAAACAACAACTGTAGAAAATGTTGAAAATAATAGTGATTCTGAAAAATGAAGACAATGAAGTTGTTCATGGAAATACCACAGAGCATGAATGGGAAATTATATCTAGACTGCATCATGGTCAAAATATACAAGTCTCTGAAATAGATATGTTGGGTAGAAGAGACATTGATAGATGTGCATATTGGTCTTATGAATATCAAGGTGAAGAGTACACAACTAGAGCAATCAATTTTATAAGTAGCATGAAAGATCATGGATGTATCATACATGATGATATACCACAAAGAATCAACTACACAAACCCCAATGGTAAACAAAAAAAGGCAATTGACATAATTATGAAACACTTCCATACAAATCAGAATGGAGTGCCATTGTTCATGATAATCCAAGGAACAACAGGAATAGGAAAGTCATATCCAATTGGTGCCATTAGTCAAGCTCTTCAAAATGTGGCTATGCCATGTTGCTCTCTCCTTCTACTACTTGCACCAATGGGAGTTGCAACATTCAAAATAGGAGCCTCTATAGTTCATTCAAAATTAAAAATCTCAATACGAGATTTTTCTCAGCTAGAAGGAACAAGACTTACAAGTTTTCAAGAAGAAATAGCACATATCAAATATATTTTGATTGATGAAATGAGCTTCATTGGTCAAAACATGTTGGAGAATATAGATTCTCGACTCAGACAAGCATTCCCACAAAGTGCACACATAAACTTTGTGGGTATACCTTTCACTATGACTAATAAAGGCATGCATTCTATACATTATTTAATATAACTCATATGTAAAAAATTACTATAATATTAGTATACATTTTGAAAATAACTTTTATTGATTATATTTCAGGTATATCTATGATTTTGGTTGGAGATTTTGGCTAGTTGCCTCTGGTCAATGATAGACCAGTGTATGACAACAACAGATGGGAAAAGTTATTGTGGGAGGAATTCAAAACTGTAGTAACCTTAGATAAAATATTTTGACAAGATGGAGAAAACATCCAATAACAAAGATTTCATGAACTTCTGACAAATCTAAGAGATGAAAACCCACAAATCGATGACTAGAGGTTGCTTATGATGAGAACCCCTATTAAGCTAGATGTTGCAAGCAATTATGAGTTTGATAAAGTTGTTCATTTGTTCTCCACAAATGACAATGTTCATAGCCACAATAAGAAAATGTTATATTCATTGAATCATCCTGTTGCACGTAGTGTTGCAACAAAAGCAGGAAGTGTTAATACAACAGAAGATTGCTCAAATGATGGACTTGATCTAGAGTTATTAATTAGTAAAAATTCAATTTTCATGTTGACTTCCAATCTTTGGATACAAGCAAGTCTTGTCAATGGAGCTCTAGGATACATTCGAAAGATTGTCTACAAACCAGGAACTGTTCCACCTGAACCACCAATATATGTGATGGTTGAGTTTGACAATTATTTGGGAATGCCATTTGAATATCATCATCGAAATAAAATTCCAATAACACCAATACAAAGAGGCAGAACACTTCAATTGCCATTGAGATTAGCATGGGCATTGACTATACATAAATCTCAAGGATTGACTCTTTCAAAAGCAACAGTTGATATAGGACCAAGAGAAAGAACGGGATTGACATTTGTGGAAATATCTAGTGTAAAATATCTAGAGGGACTGAGAATAATGCCACCATTCACATATGACTGTTATGAGAAAATGAAAAAGGGTAAACAACTTTCCAAGTGCAAGGCTGAAGAAAATAGACTCAAACTTTTGGAATATAATTGATGTAATATATTTTTTTTCTTCAAATTTGCTTCAATGATTTTTATACCAATGTGGCTTTCAACCATTGTAATTAATTGTTAATATTTATAAACCATTGTATGATTTCATGATGTCTATCCACGAAAAGTAAAATATGAAAAAATGTTACATATATGTAAAAAAGACATGTTTATTTATTTTCTTCCATTTCCACTATAACTTGCATTTTAAATGTACTTAATTTAATTTTTACATTATGATTATAATTATCGAGGCACCTATTTTCATCATTTTCTCTTAGTGCAATAGACGCCTCGATAATGATAACTCTCGGCATATTTTATATATATTAATTTTTAATATATGTATGCTAGTTATGCCGAGAGAGGCATTCTACAGTCACATAAGGGTGGAATGAATCAGCTTAAAATTGGCATTTTTGGGCCTATCTCTGTTGTGCTGGTGGTTGGTAATTACAAATAATATGTAGCACATGCTACCATCAATTCATTGAGGTGTCTAATATCCATTCACTCTCTATTACTCATTATGTGTCACTTCTAGTAAATAAAGCATCTTCTGTTAATCTGCTATAAGTAACGTCTGGAATGCATCTGATATTAAACATGCTCATATATTGATGAATTTCTATCTTCACCCATTTCCAAGCAGCGGCGATACTGTTTCGAAGAGTTTGTGTTTAGCCACCAGCAATGGTGGACAAACAAACGGTGGATTTAAACAAAGTAGACATACAACGGGAGGTCTTGAATATGCAAAATTGTTAGCTTTTTCCTACTTTTCTCGAGATCTGATGACAAGATTAGTATGCATGTTTTTTCACATGTAAAGGAACGCCTGCAATCTGCAAGTTTTTTCATCTTTGTAAATTTTAAATTAACGAATATTTTTCCTTCTTTTTGCATAGATTATGATAACCTTCCCTTGTTTCAATTGATTTTGTGGTTGTGCTAGAGAGACACAAATATTCTTAACTGCCTCCTCTGATTTGGAACTTCTTTACTCTGGCACCTATGATCGCTCTATTAATGTTTGGGAGAGAGAGGAGAGTGCACAACATATGACCATGGCAGGTGCTATCAGAGGCCACCATTGAGTCGTTCTCTCCATACGCGTGTGGAGAAGAAGACCCAAGAATTCAAGTTTATGTCTGGCAGTTCTGGACGGCCACAGAGGCCTCGCATTTTCACCTCTCCTTCTTTGTATAGATGCCTCATACACCAGCAACCTCAATCACCATATCAAGCTCTGGTGGGTTTCGAGCTATTAAACTTCATTTGAGCCATATTTAGTTTAAATTTTAATAATTAGTAAATGTAGTTTTTTTTTTTATATTATATTATATCAGAAGTATACATACCTAGAGCAGAATGAGCGGGTAAGATTTGGTTGAAATTCATTATATTTTTATTATAGATATGGTTGCGAATTTTTAGATTTACATGTAATTGGTTCGATTTGAGATGGTTATCTCTTTTTCATTTTATTTTTTAATTAGATCAAATTGAAAGATAAAGCTTTGATGGGAAAATGGTTGTGAATTTTCCATAGATTTGTCTTTTAAATAATTATTAATTTTCATGTTTTTTTTGGAGATCTCCATGGCTGTGAAACTTTGTTTGGATATTTTGATGGGACGTTTTTAGCATGCTGTCAATGAAGTTAAGGAAAATTCAGTGATTTTGAAATTAAGGTAAATTAGCGAATCGTAGCATTGCATGAAGTCTGTTTATTGTGATGTTTTGTTATACAGGTTGATCTTTGTATCGAATGGCACTCCAAACTCTCTACAATATATTGCAAACTCTGTGAAATGAATCTGCAACCTACATGTTTGGAGATTTAAGCTCCTTCAGTGAATTTTGAGCTTTTTCCCATGTAGGCCCGAGTTTGGGGGATTATCTTTTGAAGTGTTACAAATAATCAAATAAATGACAGAGTACGGTGTTATATTTTATGTATATTGTTATGCTAAAATTTTGATTTCTTAAGCTCTTTTTTTGAAGGTGTTATCAGAGGGAGGGTAGCCTTGGGGATTTCATTTGAGTTCTACATTTTTTTTTCATTTTAAATAATGATTTATCATAGTCTTATTTTGTCAAACAATTCAGTTGCCTTGTCTATGTTTCCACCTTTTCCATACATGTCTAGCAAGGTAGTTGTGTAGGATTAGAGGGAGATAAGAATATGCATGAATATTGAAAATAGACAATAAAATATAATCATCAATAGAATGAAAGAATATAAATCTAACAGGTTGCTACTGTAACACTATATCTATTGACTGATCATGATTACGGGGGTAGATATAGAACTCTGCAGAGTTCTAATATTTGTGATCAGATTATTATCTAATAATCTTTACAATTCTAGGCAACTATATTTATAGTTGTAGAATGGCAGTTCACTTCTGTAGTCAGTGCTCAAGGAAGTGAATATAAGGATAAGAACTAAATATCCTATGTGGGAGATGATATCTACAGTAGGTGGAGATAAGGTCAAATCTGATTGCAAGCGGTGGAAAGATCAATCTGATTGTTTGACAACTTTATCAGATTTGGACCAAATCTAATTCTGTGAGAAATTAATTCCAACATTCCCCCTTAATTTCAAACACATATGCTTCAACATTCACAACATTCAAATTTCTTTGTCTTTGGAAATTTTCCTTTTGAATATTCTTTTGTCAACTTACTTGTTGTGCCATAGAAAAATGGCCCCTTGTCATTTTCATGGCCTTTTAGGTCTTGTTTCATAGTGTTGGAACTCTCTTTCTCTAATTTTATGTTGTAACATGGCTTGAACATGCATATCTAGGTACTAAAATTCAAAGAATGATGTCTTGTGAAGATGTTGTGAAGTGTTGTAAGACATTTCTACACTCTTCTAGACTCTATTTATTACAATTCACCTAAAAATCACCTTTTCATCACTAAACAAGTCCTATTTTGAAGTGTTGTAAAGTCTTGTAACAAGCTTTCACACTTTTATGGGAATATTTTCACTATTTATCCCTTTCTCATGCTTTATTTGGTTCCTTTATGCCCTCATAAGACTTAATTAAGTGTATTTTTGAATATTATCCTGACAAACAACATTAAATACAACATATTTCCTAACACATATTTTCAGGTCCTAGGTGGGACCCATTCGCCATGGGTGGCGAATGAGTCCCCCTTGGCCCCAAATTCAAAATTTTTAAATTTTCCTTTTGGGTTTTTATTCAAAACACTTGATGTCGGCCTGTGATGAGGTATGAATGGATACTAAGGCACAAGATTGTATAAATAAGTGATTTTCATCTCATTTCAACCCCCATTCATCAAGTTCATTCATTCACCTATTCACTCAAGCATTCAAGCATTTTGCAACATCTTTTCAAGCACTATTCAAGCACTTTGAAGCATCCATTGGCATTACTTCAGACTTGCATCATCAAGGGTTAGGTGAGTTGATAGAAATTACATGTTATTAGTTTATCTTTCTCTTGCATTTGATTATTTCATTAAGGGTTTGATTACCAAAAGTGGGGTTTGACCAAGGAAAACCCCTATTCACTAGTCCTCAACCATTTTTCCCCTATTGCATGTTTGTTTGCAGCCTTTTGTGTGCAGATTTGACAAGATTTTTGGTGTTGAAGATTGGTTTTCAAGTCAACTAGGTGATTCGAGTCAACTCAAGTCCATTTCAAACTTGGAGAAGGTTTTATGTCTGTTTCTTGTAGAATTGACTTTGACAACCTGACAATCAATGTTTTCCAGATCTGGTGTTGTAGAGTTGTCTCCTAATTTTTTAAAAATTTGGGAGAGGACTGATTCGCCACCAGTGGAAAATGAGTCCCACTTTAGGAATGAAAATATGAATTTTGTCAGATTTCGGATCCCAATAGTCAGAAACCAACTTCCAACACTTTTTCACCAAGAGGAGGATTGATTCACCACCCTGGGCGAATGAGTCCCACTGTGAAAATTTAGTGATTTCAACCAGCATCCACAACATTCCAGATTCATCATATTTCACCCAGGTGCACTATGATTTAACTCATTTATTTATGTTCTACATATTTCCTTCATTTACTTCATTGTTTACATATCATAATGTGTTTTCAAACAGCTTTCATTTCACTTTTTCATTCATTTTCATCCATTTAGATTAGTCAATTGCATTTAGTTAACTTCATTTAGCTTAGAAAACATTGCACATAACATAATTTGAGTGAATCATTAGCATTTTTGGTTCCTATCTCTCTCCTTTTAGGTGAAAAACCCTAGAAGTGCAAGCGAAGTCCTTAGGGTGCCAAAAGTCTATGTTTCACTTGTCAACCAATCTTGTGATCTACAAAACTCCAATTCAATTTCTTCATTTTTGGAGAGTACTCTTCCTCAAGCTACTACATTCTTCTACAAGAACTTAATTCTATCACATCGTCGATGATGATAAATTAACTTGGTATCTTCATGCACCTTCATCTTCAACTAATCTTGAAGTCACTTAAAATCTAGATGTATAATTCCTACTATCTTTAGTTTTCCACTTTTCTTGATGTCTTACAAGAAAATATTAATCACATTTCTCAAACCTTTAAATCTTTCTTGATTCCTCGGATCCATGTTCCAAACATGATCCTACTCCTTGAACTCCTAGTTTGACTCAAGTCTCCCTTCATGCTATGAAACATCCAGACCAACACTACGACAACTACACCTTGTTAAGATATTGCTGACTTATCCTTCTCTTTAGACATTCCACACTTCTTGTCACACTTCTTGCGACATCCAAGCCTTTCCAGACCATGTCGTCTTCCTTTAGAACTCCCCATCTTCAGGTTAACTTGCAACCTTGTTGGTTTGTAACTTGACTTTAGGCTAACTCTTTGTGGCTCCCTCCTTGCTCATATTTTGCTAGGGTCAACTTACTTGCTTCCAAGGTTCCTAGTTACCCTAGTTTTAACCTTGCGACTTCATCCCTCATGGACTTCCTCTAGGTCGACTTCCCTCCAAGAATTTTGCTTCTCAAGTTTGACTCCCAATCATTGGTAAGCCTACAACAAAACCCTGCACTGATGCTCCAAAGATCTACTTTGTTGAGACTGATCCATTTTAGAACACCCACCTTCGAGCCCCCACACAACTGGAACACAAAACATCAAATTGGTACCCACATCTTGTGGTTCTACCCAAACTGAGCATTGAACCTAGTCCAACACTCACTTACACCTCATCCACTTCGCTCTACAAGAACTACTAAGACTCTTCACGTTCAAGATTTCATCCACTTGCGCTCCACTAACACACCATTCTTATTGATCTCGCCTTCCCATTAGGGAAAGTTCGTACAAAGAAGAGATCACATACCCCCTTCTTCATACCTTTCCGCACAAGAGAAGAGGTCCCATATTGCATTCTTCGCACCTTCTAAAGCTTATCTACCCATACCGCACTAAATAAGATAATTGGACTCATAGTTTCAACCGAAACATTGCCAATAACAATCTTTGATCTCCTTTCTTAAAATCGGTGGCTTCTTACTTTTATAGTAAGGACCTACACACTGAATAGATTCTACTACAACGAGGCTCTTCATTTTTCAGCATCTTCGTTCTACAACTTTTCTAGCTCTCCATATGTTGTGATGAACAATTCTTAGAACGTCCTTTTTATCTTCTTTGATAGAAATCTAAAGACAATTTTCTATCTTTTTTAACAAATGGCTCAACACCTACTATCTCTCTATCATTCACTCTTTCCAAGGCTGCTTTTATTTACTGCAGAAACACACAACCTTCTCAAATCTTCTTTGTCTTCAACTATGGCTCTTCTGGATCTTCACTACTTCTATTCTTCAATCAACAACAATCTCATATCTTTTTATCTCTATAGATCTTCTTTGGCTTCTATAATTATAGCTAATAGCTTCAATGCCTTCAAACATCAACACTCTACCAAAATATTCTTTCTCTCCAAGGCTTTTAGACTAACATGCTCTCCCTTAAGCAGTGAGATGAACTTTCTTAACGACAACATAAACCACAACCTGTCTTCTAGGTTTACACATCTTGACTCAATATTATGACTAGCATCATCCAATCGGCAAGCTCTTTTCCTTGGTAGCACTTTCAATTAAATTCTGCACTTTCTTTGATTGAATTTGTATCTATCGATCTTCTTTATCTCATTGATCTTTACTTAACTTGCTCTTCTTCTGCTAACACTAATTAACAACTACGGCTATGTTAACAAACTTCTGCTTTCTTCTTTTCTTTTTGACTACAAACTCACAAGACAAGAACGACCTTCTATTCCACTTCTAATCTCCCTTAATCTTCATGTCTGGCTTTGATACCAATTGTAGGATCAGAGGGAGATAAGAATATGCATGAATATTGAAAATAGACAATAAAATATAATCATTAACAAAATGACAAAATATAAATCTAACAAGTTGCTACTACAACACTATATCTATTGATTGATCATGATTACATGGGAAAATACAAAACTCTACAAAGTTCTAATATCTGCAATCAGATTACTATCTGATAATCTTTACAATTCTAGGCAATTGTATTTATAGTTGTAGAATGGTGGTTCACTTCTGTAGTCAATGCTCAAGGAAGTGAATATAAGGATAAGAACAAAATATCTTGCATGGGAGATGACATATGCAGTAGGTGGAGATAAGGTCAAATCTGATTGCAAGTGATGGAAAGATCAATCTAATTGTCTGAAAACTTTATCAGATTTGGACCAAATCTGATTCTGTGAGAAATTAATTCCAACAAGTTGCAGCAACATCCAAAAAAACTCCTCTATTGTTTATCCTTCGATGGATCTCCCATTTTAGCATTGGTAGAGAGGATGCTGGAAGAGGTTTGTGATACTAGATTTACAATTGCGTATAATGGGAAAGCTAACTGTCGCTTTTGAATACTAAATTGTATATAACCATTCAATCTCAAGGTTTGTTTCCTGAGTTTCACATTTAATTTACCCAAATGCTATCAAATATTTAATTGAATTAATTTTAATTTTACCTATTTGATTATGATATGTTTGATTTTATCACATCTCTCTTCATAATACTTGATGTACGAAATTTCCTTCTCTCTGCCCCTCCAAAATGTAATAACTAAAATTCCTATTATTTTGATCAACAGGATTATGATTTCTTTGATTTTATCTTCAAGATTATGATTTGAAACATTTGTGAGGATGTAAATAATGAGATGTAACACTAGACGATTATTTGTGCTGTTTAGATAAGTCAATTATTTTGATTTTTAATTCGACAGATCTTGTTTAAATTTGATGATTAATTGTTTTTTTATAGTATTCACATTAATATACTTATGTCCATCAATTTTCCCTTTGACTATTTGAACACAGGAGATTGCTATAATTGATGAATATAATAAATACATTACAATATGTTATTTAATCCATAAATGCATTACAATATGTTATTTAATCCAATAAATGCATTAAATAAAGCAATATGTTATTTACTTCAATAAATGCATTAAAGAAAATAGTTTATTGCATTAGTGAAATTTATTAACTATCTAGATGCAAAATTAGTGAAATTGTGTAAAGCTCAAAACAAGAGTTGTTTACAAGAAGATTGTATCAGATAAAAGGTGGTTTTTGAAAATAAAAGTTAAAATACACAATATAAAATTCACCGTAGAATCTTTTTAAGTTAAAATGTGTCACATTTAACTGAAACAAATATTGTTAAATATGTAGTTTTATCATTTTTTTTTAAAGAGCGTTTATTTATAGTAGTGCATATATATATTTTTAATAATATATATAAAAAATTCCAAGAGATATTCTTCCTCAGGTGCCTAATTTTTAATCAATTTGTCACATAAAAGTGCATAGGCACCTTGAGAAAGATATCTTTCGAAATTATATATATATATATATTATTAAAAATATATATATGCCAACAAATATTATAATGGTTTGTTATGATTATTTGGTTGAAATGATGTAACATCTCAATGGTTTAATTTATGTGGCATTCATAGTATTTGTTTCTATAACTTGATATGCACATTCTTAGATCATTATGTTACTTCACCTCAAACTATGCACTTGATAATTCTACACATAATAAAGAAACATTTATCTACATGCCACTTGTTCCTTTAGGTATCACATATAACACAAATTATCATTTAAGCAACTAACACTAGTTGGCAACTTGCATTAAATCTTCCTCTAGCTCTTGAGTATCCACAATCTCTAATTTGTTCTCTTCCAATAAAATTAGAACTAGATCCTTGATACGAGTTCTCCCTCTTATTACCTTGAGGGAAAATTGGACTTACTCGATCTAAACCACCCATACATTACTCGATCTGTAATGCCCCGCCACGCAACCCTAGGGGAAGTTGCAAACTACTAACAATTTCACTACAATTTTTTTTTTTAAAACAAAACAAATACATGCATGAAACCAACACAAAGCCAACAATCCCCTAAGGTCACGTGACAAAGATTAACTAATTGACAATTTAAACAACATGCAAGAAATGAACCATAACAACATTCACTTAATCTAAGTAAAGTACATACATTCCATACATGAGATTTCCAATAAGACCATGAGATCCTTCATGGTTACTAAGGACAAAAGTTATAATATTACAATTACATCTCTCATTCCCAGAATGAGGTAAATCAATAACATGATTGTTTATTACAATTTCCACCTCGATGAAAGTGAGGGGTAAATAAAATACAAGCACTAGCCTAATTGAAACCAAGGTAGCAACTGGAATCCCACGAGCTCTCCAATACGAAAGTCTCATCCACAGAAGAAAATGCCAACACAACGGAGTATGGTGCACGTTCCACCCAACCATGTGATACCCGAAGGCTCACCCCCCGTGCTAGGAGATAGTAACAAGGGTTTCAGGTCATGACCAACAACCTCTATCCAAAGGCAACATGACTCAACTGGAAAAGGATACGAACATGACATCACATGACATAAAGGTTACAATGCTTCCAGATTTTAAATACATGAACACATCACGAAAACAAACATAATGCTGTCCTACGAGAAGTGTCATCACAATGTCGCATGGGATATCCTGGCAAGTCTTCCTAGGTCCCGGCCCCCATCTCGGGATATCCTGGTAACCTCTAACGACTCCTGGCCCCACATGCAAACCAATGCGGAATCAGTTATCTTTCAAAGGGACAAGATAACGATCTTGCCATTCCAGGCCTTCTCGTCTCATCCCAAGTCTATACAAGCACTTGCATCCATGAGCAAGGCAAAATTAATCTTTTTAAATGATGATACCACCTATACTAATTAATTGGTTTAAGTTTTCACTGAATTAACCAACTTACATTGAGATCTCCTGGCACCACTTTGTGTGCCGGCCCTTAAAGCAAGCCACTTCTCTAAGACAACACGTGGAACTATGCCACCACAAAAGGGTACTCAAGTGCAACCTAGGGATAATGAATCCCTAAACATGACATAAAGTCAACGTAGCCCATTCATGACAACCGGGTACAACACGGGACACCATTAAGCACTACCCAAGGCAAACAAGGTCAACTGACATGACACCAACCCCAAAACACGTAAAGGAAAATCCCATCTGGAAGACTTACATAGTCCCGACTAGACTTTCCCCACCCCAAGAATATGCCAACATCAAAAGTAAGCACTACTAGCAATTTTAAATGAAAGCTAAAATTAGGATTTCGTAAATCCAATTCACCCAATGACGTAGTGCACTTAAATAATTTAACACATCATAAACTTGCACAGATTCAAGAGGCTCAAATCACACTAACAATCCACAATGGTTTAGCTAACTGTTTCGTTCTTCTTGACTCGATCCATCGAATAATTTAAATCCATCTTTTTTGTTTATTCAATAATTTATTGTAAACAATTTTTTTCATTTAAATATAACTATGAATATAAATACTAAGTATCTATGCAATTATATATAATATATATATATCCAATACATATATATACAATTACATATACATTTAAAAATACATATATAACTGATATTAAAATATAAAGTAGTTATCACCTAATACACCCATTAAAATATAATATATATTATATTATATTTAATTAAAATAATAATAATAATAATAATAATAATAAACAAAATTTATATTTATATATATTAAATATAATATATAATATATAACACATGTTATATACATATATTATATTTAATAAATATAAAATATAAAAAAAATCTAACTCACAAAAAAAAGTAAAACCAAAAGCAATGAGAGGGAGGCTGGGACGCAGCTGTGAGCTGCGCCCAACTCACCCTGGGCGACGCTGCCCATGGCAGCACCTCCCTTGGGGTGGGCTGGGCCGGCCACAGTGTCGTCCCTCCCTCCCCCACTACCATAAAAACAATTAAAAAATATATTTTATTTTCATTAACAGCTGCAACAGGGACGGAAAACAGAGGGGAAACCCTGCCCCTGCTCTGTTCTGGGAGAAATCTCAGACAGAGACATAAAAGAAATTAAAAATAGAAATAAAAATAAAACAACTTCCAAAGAATTATAGTTTTAAAAACTGACTTTCTCAAACTTATACAAGTTCAAAATAACAGAAAAGCAAATGGTACCATGGAAAACCCAGAATTTAACCCAACTATCTGATGGTTTTTTCATTCTTTTCCCAATTTAAATGAAGCTTTTCTCATACCCACAGAAATTTCTCAAAGGTTTAAATGAAGCTCTATTCAAACTCACAGAAATTTCACAAGAGTTTCCCCCCCCTTTTTTTTTTGTGTTTCAATTGATTTCCCCATGTTTTATTCAAACCATTTTTGTTGAGAGTTTTGATTCAAGTTGAAATGAAACTAGTTGATGGGTTTTCCCTTCCATTTACACATTTTGAACAGCTTCTAAACTATTTTCAAAATAAAGAAATTGCATAAAGTTTAAACCAGCACCTTGTGTTTTCTCCAACCTTGAAATCTTCCAATGGAGGCTTGTGCTCTTTCCAATCTTCTCCTCCACCAAGCTTTTCCAAATCCTCTTCAACAATTTCTTCAAGTTTCCTCCAAGATTTCTTCAAGTTTCCTCTTGCTCTCTCTCAAATTACCCAATTCTAAAAACAAGATAATTCAAAAAAAAACAATGCATTTTCCTTATGGCCTCCAAAAAAAATGTCAAACCCCTAATTTAGCCACCCACCAAAAGTTATTGCAAATTGGGATATTTTGGATATTTCATTTTTTTGAAATTAATAAAACAACTTATTTTCCCTTTTCAAATGCATTATGCTCATTTAAATTCAAATTCCATTTACCCCACCATGCTAACTAAATTCATTTTATTTCACAAAATTGAATCCAACTATTACATTTAAAATAAATCATTTTTAAATTTTATTTTCCTACATGAGGAAAGCAATACAACTTCTAATGAATATATATATATATTTTGTGTCTCATTATTTAATAATGCTAATACAATTGGACTAACTTACTTAATCCACAATAAATCTAATACATGGTTAGATTATTCGTCAATTGCATTAAATCAACTAATAAATCAATGAGCACTCTATTATGAATTTTTGGCAATAAAATTAAATAAGGCAACACCATTTCACTAGGAAATTTAAATCACGCAAGCAAAGGGAGACGAGATGACAAGACAAATAGCTTAACCCCACTGACAACCCGACAACCCACTATGGCTAGGGTGATGTCACGACACAAAAACCCAAGCTACTATCTCCCAATCATTTCCGTTGAACAAGGGACATGCTCAGACCTGCGAAATCAGGTGGAGTCAATGTCCTGTACCTGCATCCTACACACAACACAAGTGTCGAACATGCATACATATATATAAACATCAAAACACACCATAAAGAGGAAATCGCAGAATCACAGGGCACTCGCGTGCGAGTGATGTGATCCCGTCCCCTTCACCAATACAATATCGCTAAATGACGCCTCTAATCATTAATTGCAAAATCAAAACATAAATCATCAATAATTCACATACATGACAATTAATCCACAACATGAAATAATAACATCATCTGATAAAAGTACCATCACATCCAAACATAATGTTTACATCGTTTAATAATTAGTGATCACAAGTAACCAAGTTTATAACCAACGTGCTAACAAGGCAAAATATACATAACGAACACTGTTCGATCAAAATAACAAAATGGAAGGGTGTTACACGATCTAAACCACCCATACATTTTATAGACATTCTTTGTCGGTAAGTAAAGATCTAATAAAATCTTCCAACTTTTAAAGTATATAAATCCTCACGCTCTTCTAAATTAATCCCAATATGCATCTACTTGGGTTTAAGAAATCTCAAGATACTCCATTATCTTTTATTTCCTCACCATATGTTCTCATGTTATACATAGTATCTATCATTTTAATAGAATACTATTCAACTTTTTTGTTATCCTTCATCATTAAATTCTTAAAATTTATTCTTAGCATTTGAATCTTTGAAATCCTTACCTAATATTTTCCTTGATATGAACTTTCTAATTATGTCTGGATGCTTTTTTTTCTTGAAAATGATAATTCTTGGATAGATACTTGGGTATATTACACTCTAAATGCTTGGTAATCCCATTTCTAATCTTCTTTCTTTTTTTTCTTTTAATTCACACATAATTCACTCCAATATTGAGGTTAATCATAGGTCTTATTGCTATGATGTTACACACTCCTTTCCATAAAAATACCCCTTTTAATTGATTCGCCAATAATCAAAATTTCCACTTTTAAACTATGGAATCAACCTACCATTATATCTATTAAAGAAGCTAGAATTTTCTTTCAAATTCTTAGGACCTTGAGCTCTAGTGAAGGAGCTTCAAATATAAACTTGTCTAGTTTAATTCACTTACATAGTAAAACCCTTTTGCTAGTAAAACCTTTCTCTACCATCACTCCTAGTAAATTTTGTATGGGATAGGGGCTACTTAGAAATTAACATACTAAAAAATACTTGTTTATTCTTAAATCAACTTATTGGATTCTAAATTATAATCTAAATTTATCTATGAATCTCTTACAAAACTAATTAAAAAAATTCATACAAATAGACAAATAATGTTAACAATACATAACTTGATGTCCTAAACACATCTAATAAAAAAAAACTTTAAAATATATTAAAATAAGATGCCTTACATCTAGTTCTCCAAGTAGGTATTTAAAAACTAAAAATAAAAGTAAAATATAAGAGAATAATCAATAGATTGTGTCCTCTCGTTTAATAGAACTCCCGAATCTCCTAAAAAACTTATCCTAAGCATAGCAACTAGCATTCTTCTAAAATGAAATCTAAATAATTAATACATCCATAAATTTAATTTCCTAAAAATAAAATTGGATAGCTAGAATATAACACCTAAAATAAAATTTTCTATTGTCACTTCGTCTAAAATTCTAACAAACTATAGAATGTATTGAAATATCTTTTGCAAAAATTATTGTTTTTATCAACATTTATTTATAATCTTCAACAACAACAACATATGTTAAATATTTTCAACAACAATCATCTATAATCTTGAACAATAGTTCAACTTTAACAACTTCTTCGAACTTCTTGACTTTTTGTTGTTTGAAATCAAATTTTCCTACATTAGGAAGTTTTCATGCTTCTCCCTGGCAAGTATCACCTAGATGTAATGATTTCTAAGTGGACAAATCATGCATACGAGAGAGCTTCTTGTGAACCAATAGTAATGAAATATGGGCTAATGAGATTGAATAAAAAATTATGCAATTGAATCTTTATAAAGCTTCACATAATTGATATTTTTCCAAAATACCACCTACTTGTTAATGAATGAGATAAGGAGTTCTATAGTGAATGGCTCATAAGGCACTTTAATTTCTAAATATTTTACAAATGAGAGTAGTAAGATAAGTTGGATTTACCTTGGGGAACTCCATGGTCAAGCATGCTTGAGTTGTAGTAATATTAAGATGGGTGACCTCCTAGTAAGTCTTGATGCTTCACCTTGTGATAATCGATCACCTAGATGCAATGAGTGATAAGTGTACCAATTATACACATGACAATGAATTCATGTGAACCACTACTCATGAAATATTGGCTAATTATATTGGTTCTTGAAAACTATTTAATTTAATCCTAATGAAACAACACCTACTTATCAATGAATGAGCTAAGGAACTCTATAATGAATGGTTCTTAAGGAACAACACTTTTTGAAAGTTTTTAAAAATACAATAGAAAGCTAAATAGACTTGATATTGGGGGAAAATCCATGGTTAAGCACACTTGAATCAAAGAATTTTGGGATGGGTGACATATTGGTAAGTCTCCATGCTTCACCCCCATAAGCATCATCTACATGTAGTAAGTTCTAAGTGGACCATTCATGCACATGAAATATGGATACTTGTGAACCACTATTCATGAAATATGGTTCAATAAGATTGACTCAAATAATACATAACTCAATCCTAATAAAAAATCACATAATTAATGTAATTATTGTCATATCTTTTGCAAACATACGTCAATACACTCAAATTTTGGTGTTGGTATTTGTTGCAATCACACAATAGTAGATTCGGTTAACACAAATTTTCCTACTCTTTGAGATGGCATTAATGTATATTATTTAGGGAAAGGATATAGGCATCCTTATTTATCCTATGTTATGAATTGAAGTGCACAATTGATTAAATTTGGGAATAGAATATTTTCTCAAGGATTCTTCTCCATGTAAAACACTGTAGTGCCCCTCCATTCTCATAGTGGATGTGCAAGAAGTTTGGCTTTGGAATTTGGAGATGAAAGTAAAATAATAGAGACATTTAAAAGTATGTGCTAATGATGTTAAACAATTGATATTGTATATCATGAATTTATGGACTAAGTAAAAATGTTAGGAAATAATTTATTATGTGTTTAAGGATATATTTATCATGATGTGTGTGTTCAGACATGATCATTACTACGATGTATGTTATTGACATATTGATGTGATGAAAGTGTTTTGTTACCTTTGAGGTTTTCACTTGATTCTAATATTATATCATTGTGTTGTCATATTATTATGATTTTGATTATGGTTATCTTTATTATCATAAAATATACTGATTTATGTTCAAGCTTTATGGTTGCAAGATGGGGCATGAGCTTCTATTAGTGTTTTGGTGAGTATGATGCATATTGTTATGGTATTGTTATTATGCAGAGATTTACTTGGATAACTGAGTGATACAGTAGTATGTTTGTTAGGATAAGTGGAAAGGGCGACATCGTACCATTGGACATATGAGAGACATACGAGAATGAGATACGATTGCTAGAGTTTCTTTCCTAGTGTTTCGGCTATTATGCACATGTGCTCTAATTTGTATGTTTAAGTGAACAGGTACTAAGCTACGTCTCTACCTAAATTAGCAGGTCTGAGCGTGTCTTTAATCCCAATGGTGGTTGAGGAGATAACATCTAGGCCCAAATTATAACCTAACCCTAGCCATTGTTCTCAATTAGAGACAATTGATGAAGAATGTGTTAACTTTTTCGGGTTGTCATGAGACAATGTCCGATCTCCTTTACCCTATATTTGGAGTGTTGCATTTATTCGATTGTTTCTTATGTGAAATGTGATTGTTTGATTTTGTTGTCCAACCTTAGTTTTAGATCCCAACCTGTTGGTGTTAAACCCTATGGTTAGTTGTGTTGTTATGATTGTGATTAATGTTATTTATCTTTTGATGTGAATGTTGCTCTTTCATGTGAAATTATTTTATGATTTATATTTTACCTTAGTTTGTGAGTTATTTGAGTGAAGTTAGATATTGAATCTATTATATTTATTGTTATGATTTTTATTAATGTGTTTGAGGTGTGATATAATATTATCCATAAGTGACATTTATTTATGTTATATTTTATTATATTATTATTTTGAGGAATAATTATTTAATTATTGTTTATTATTATCATTATTTGGTATTTGGTTATTGTTTACTAAGTAATATTTATTTTACTTTTGTTTGGATGTAATTTTTGCATTATTAGTCTCTTGATTCATTTTATTAAAATGGTCACTTAATTTATGTTTTATGAAGTCTTTATGTGGTTTTAATGATTTAAAATATTACCTATGTGATAACTTTATGGGTGAGAGGTATTTTTATTTTATAAAATTATGTTTTGAGAGTCCAGAACCCACCCTAATAACTCCATTATGAAAAGTGACGAAAATGGAAGTTAAAAAGGTGGCTGGGAGGTTGTCTTTTGGTCTTTTGGGGGGTTCTGGAAGTGTTCTCTTTATTTGGGAGGAGAAAAAAATAGTTTTTTCTTTGTTAGGTTATTTTATTTTGGTGTGCATGTTGGATATGGATTCTTTTTCGGGAGAGATTTTTTCATGCTTGCAAAGAAGGAGCAATGAGAAATTTATGGAATTTGAGGGTTTTGAAAGTTGAAAACTTTGGAGCTTAGCATCAAATTTCTGTCATTCCCAAGCATTGAATTCAGGTTGGATTTTCAGATCGTGTTAAAAAAAAATTTTGTATGCAGGAATGATTTGATTGATTTCTTTCTTTTGATTTTTGAAAATAAATATTGGATAGTTTTATTTCTATGTGTGAATGAAATATTTATTTATTCTACAATAAAAATCAATATATATTTGTGTTCTTGTTCTTTACCAGTAAAAGGGTCTGATTGCGTTGCCTATAAATCTAAATTTACAAACTGCGTTGGTGAGATTTTTAAAGGGTTTTTTCATCTCGTTATCGTTTAAATTTTGTCCAAAAATTTCAGAAACCCAGATCATAGTTTGTGAGATATGGTTGAAACACGGGACTGCTGTCAAGTTGCTCCTCTATGATTGTAAATATCTTTATTTCTCCCTATAACCAGCCAAAGGAAGATTGAGATTTTAAATTTATAGGGGTTTGAAATAACTTAAATTAATTTTAATTTTTTTTTTTAATATTTTTTTTTGAATAAAATCTGGTTGTTAAGTTACTCATTTTGTCATTTGACTATAATCGAGTATTGCCGAAAAGAGGGTTTTATGGAATCCATCTGTTGTTTTGCATTTTATGAAATTATTATTTATTTTTAGTCAATTTCTTTTGCGGTGCTGAGTAGTCGACGTCTAAATCTGAAATGGGTATTTTACAGATTTTGATTTCGAATTGATATGACTATTTTATGACTATTTTATTGTTAACAGATTTGACTATTGTCAAGTGAGAATTAGTTTAGTTTTAAAAGTTGTATTTGAGGGTATAACTATATTCTTTAATCTGTATTGTGTTGTACCATTTTTATTTAATTGTGTTTACTATTTTCATGTTATGAATCCATTCATATTTGTGAGATCTTGTATTGAAGCTTCTGTATTTGTAAAGATCAATTATGTCAGGAATGTGCATTGTTGGTCTTGATTGTGAATTATTAAACTAAAGTGAGTTATTATGTTATAAGATTATGAGATTGATGTAATATACTTTATTATAATTTTGTGGTTTAATGATAAGCTTTTTAGTTTTCTATCCATTTGTGTTATGTAAATGTGTCTATAGAAGTACCTAGAAGTATTTGTGAAGTTATTGTAATTTTCGGTTGATTTTTATTTTGGTAGTCTTCTTGAATGTTTAGTGTCAGCCACTTGTGGTTTCTATTCTGTTGTTTGCTTGTTTGTGGGGCCTAGTGTTGTCTCCTAGCATGGAGGGAGTGGGCCTCAGGGTTCCACGTGGTAGGGTGGTATTTCTAAACCATCCATTGGGATTTAGGTGGTGCAATTCGTGTGCAACATGGAGAGTCTTTCTTTTCGCTTCATTCTATAGTTGAATTTATGGGCAGGTGATATTTTCATAAAAAAATTATGTTTAGTGTATCTTATATATATGTACCTCTTAGATTTATGAATCGTATTCATGGTAGCATTCTTGTATAAGAAAAGTAAGTGAATTGTTACAATCTTGATTATACACATTTTTACTATTGTTTAGTATGTAATAGAGAGGTTTAATGTAAAAATGTTGTATTTATAATGCATGAGTATAATTGAGTAGTAGATATGATATATATCTTTATGTACTTATTTTATAACATTGATTAATAATAGATTTATATTGGCATAGTGTTAGATGTGGTTTGAAAATAATTTCGATATGTTATCATATGTAATTTGATGTATGAGATTAATTTACATTCAAGTGTTAGTAAAATATGGTCATAGTGTATCAAATATGTTCTTTAGGCTTAATTAGTGTAGGTGTATCTTAGTAGCGACGTTAGGGGACCATGGTGGATAGGTGTGCAAATGGGTTATGTTCAATATTACTTTTAGGTTATAATGTGATTAAATATTATGTTAATGTAATGATGTCATTCATATTAATTGGTTGAATTGCATTAGTTAGTGTTACTTTAGTTTCTTTAAAAATAAAAAATAAAAAAAATTGGCTTGGTGTTGATGGTCTTTTGTGTTAATCCACTTGGTCCCTTAGCGGGGCGTTACAAACACTTTATATGCACTTGGCCATTCATTGGAGTATCAAAGGTAAGAATGATATTAAGCTTCCATAAAAAATAGTTTGTAGTGTAGAGGTGACAACCTCAACAACATCATCTACATGAAACAACCAAAAATTGCACTTGTCACACCATAACCAAGATCTCTATTATATCCTAGGGTGAAGCTTACAATTGGTGAAATATGGTCTCCACCAAGACCCTTTGTCAAAATAAAACATTATAGATTAGTCTCATTGTAGGGAAATTGAAGTTGGTTATGACACATCCTTTTATTTTCCTATTGGTGTTCCTTCTATGGTCAATCATAGTTTCACCATTACTTTCTTGGTACATGATCCCTCTATATGTATAATTGATGGCAACCAAACTAGGAAATATTTTATTAATATTAATTTAGGCAATGTACGATCCTCCTACATAAAATCCATTAGTGTTTCCCCTATGACTAGCACTTACAAATGTGTCATATATGATAGTTGTTTCTTGCATATAATATGTTCTCTATTTGTGGACTTGTAAGTGCTAATACCAAATTAGCACACAATTTTCACTTCCTAGGGGGGAGTTTACTCCATTTAAATTCCCTAGGCCTTATCTTATCTTGGCATAATGAGGTTTATCTTTTTTAAAACTAAAAATTCTTCTATTCCCTAACCATTTCCAAATTATTTGGGGTGTCTTGTGTTCCTAAAACATGCTACATCTTAACCTCCCCTAGAAAGTTATCTTAGATATCTTCTCTAATCATGAAAACTTGACACAAAATTTTTGTGATTACATAGGTGGGAATTATATTATTCATTATTGGCATTCTTGTCAATAAGTAGGAACACTCATCCACCATATAAGATATTAAAATGAATTGAAAGATGCTAAAGTATTGTCTAATCTTGATTTTGTGAAGGATAAAAGAGCTAAAATACTGGTATGACTCAAACTTGACTATAGCCTGGAGGCTTTGACAAGATTTATTATAACCTCTCATTAGTCTTCTCCTTTTCTATTGCAACATCCCCATTTTCATTCTCAATTGCACTTGCATTTTTTAAAACTATAACATCCTCCAAAGGACACTTAACTTCTTTTTGTGGTACATGTTTTTCTTTACAGTTTCCTTCTCTCTACATCACTAGTGCATAACAAAAACCTATCACTTTCATTTCTTTGGAAAGTTTTCTTATGGACAATATATTTTTAACTTTCCCTTCATCCTTAAAAGGTAATAAAATCAGTTTAGAACCATACTTACAAAAAGTGGATGTATTCTTCTCCCCATCATGCATTACCTTCCTATCATATTGTCATGGCCTTCCCAACAACACATGGAATGCATCCATTAGAATGACATCACAACATACTTTATCCTTATAAATATTTCCTAAAGAAAACTTGCTTAAGAATCTCTTGTCAATAGTGACTTCATTTCCATTTTTAAACCATGCAATATGATAATGGTGGGGATGCTTTTCATAAGGAAATTTCAGTTTATCTACCATTTCTTTAGAAACCATGTTTTCACAACTACCATCATCAATAATAACTTGACATACCTTTCCTCCTGAGGTGCATCTGGTTCAAAAGATATTTCACATCTTTTGGTTTGCACTTGCTCTTCCTTTGGTATCACCATTGTCCTCATCATGAGGCTCTCTCCCACATCTGGTAGAACTTGTAGGTCTACCCCTTCTTCCTCATCCTCAGATTGAACCAAGTTCAATATGGGTTGTTCTCCTTGTCTCCTTTCTTGCATGTGACAGTTTAGACATTCAAATTCTCTATGACCCTCTTCACCTCAAATAAATAAAATGAAAGGTCTTCATGGGTTTTTTCCATCCTCTACCACCACCATAATCTCTACCTCTCTAAAATCCTCTTCCTCTTTGTTGAATTTAAAATTATTGTCAGGTATCATCTAATTTCTCTACTCCTTGAGATGATTCTTCCCAAGCATAATTTAAATCACCTTGTAATGGACATTTTCTACCTCTTCTCGCACCCCTATTCCTTTTTAAATATTGCCTACTATGTTTTTCTTCTACCTTTAAAGTTAATTGGTATCCTTCTTCCATACTGCTAATCCTATACATGCTTAGTTAATCTTGAATAGAAATTTTTAGACCATTTACATACCTTCCAACCATATTTTTGTTGGTCTCTTGATGCTCCACACAAATGGAAATCTACAAAATTCATTTGTATATAGTCTCACATAGTACACAAATTTTGTTTCAAATTCTAAAATTGATGAAAAAAGAGTTTACAACATGCATAATTTCCATAGGCAAGGTTTTCTCTCTCTTAGATTCTTCTCCATTTTTCTCCATCTTCTAATTTTATCCTTCCCCTTTCTAACTCTTTCCTTTTGTAGACAATCCCACCATATCATTGCATGGCCCTTCAATTTAGTGCATGCAAATTTTACCTTCTTTTCATCTATCACAGTCTTCCATTCAAAAAAATCTCCATATTCTTCAACCAATCTATTAGCTCCTTTGATTGAAGATTGCATGCATAAGAAGAAATTTCAATTTTAATTCCTTCATTTTCATTTCTTAATTCTAATTCTCTAAGTATCCTTTCTTCAAAGGTTAGGTGCTCTAATTGTTCATCTTCACCTCCTTATCTTATTTATTCATCAAAATTGCTTCATCTAATTCTTTGATCTACTATCATACCTGCAAGCTCTACTACTTGCCTTTGTAGATTTTGCATATCTCTATGTATTTGGGCAAGACATCATCTTCCTCCTCCTCTCCCAACCATCTTCTTGCTCTAATACTAGATGATGCAGCCAAAATTCAGAAAATATAAGTTATAATTATTATAATAAAAAAATGGACACAAAAAAATCAAAATACTTGTACAAATTCTCCTTTATTCCTTATACAAACTTCCTTTAAGTACAAATCCAAAAATTACCTTTTTGTTAATTTTTAGCAGCTTTCTTAACTTGCCTCTATTTTGGTAATTGATCATGCTTCTCTAAATGGCCTATGAATGTTGGACATTGTTTGAAACTAATTAAAGTGACACTAATTACCAAATTACTAATCTAATTCCATACAAGAATTTGAAATTAAATAGAAAAAACAAATTGAAAAAAATCTTGAAAAATCACTAAAAGCTCAATTGGACTCCTAGGTCAAAATTTATGACCTCCAAAAGATCTTGAATCACTACCAATTATCCCAATATTGTCACATAGTAATAAAGGAGATGAAAATTCAAGAGGGAATGATAGTGTACCATTTAAATTTCAATCAAACTTCTTTCACATTCTTAATAAAACCATTTGCAAATAAATTACACATGTAGTTTATGACTTCATTCACACCAATCTTGTAACATGCATACAAATCTCCAAGGGGAAATTAGTCAATGTAGGCTTACACGATATTTTCTCTGATTAGGGCACAAACCCTTAGGTTTAAAACACAGGTAGTTCCTTAATCCAAAATAAACTCCATGAACTCTATAGAATTGATAAACTACTTTGGTGCTCTAACCTACCTAAAGCATGTGCACTAAATCTTTAGATGGTTCCTAGTTATCTAGAAAATTCTAGTTGCATGGAAGCACAATGTGCTGAAATATGGTCTTATCACTTATGAGAATGATATTATTCTCCTTGAAGAATAGGATATTATTGTGGAAATAAATCACCAAGGATCACACTACTACTTTAATATCCCAAAAAATGTGAATTTAAGCAACTTGAGGATCTAGTAGGCTACAATGTACGTCCATTGGTATTCCACCATTAGTGTTTCATCATATTCATCTTTATATTATTACACTACCCAATGACATAGCTTGCTATCATTCACAATGATGAATGCTTGCATATTTATAATATCAAACTGCATGAGATTCCCACACAAGTTCTTCAACATGTTGCACTTTGCAAATACACTCATTAAATTGTGCCGTTATTTTAAGTTTCTATGCTCCTCCCACAACACAGTCACCAAAATTTAGTTTTGTTTATTCCATTGCACAACCCCTACCATAACCATGTACTAATCTCCAAGTGACATTCTTTCATACTCATTCTTCTCACTTCGTTCTTAAACTTCACATAATTACACCTCATTTGATAAACACAAATTTACTCTATGTAATTCACAAGGGTTTTAGTTTTTCTCCATGCTTTAAAACTTCATGAATTCTTATTCAAAAATTTTCCTTTAAATAGAATGGTGCCAACTCTATAACATCAAACACATATTTCTCAAATATCTTTACAATTATCACTAAAATATCTGGTTCATCATGCCATTAATCCTTTTGTAGTTGACGCTTAGTTGTCAATCAATTGACATGATTTTTTATTTTTAAAGCATTGAATTCATTAGTTATATTTTAGCTGTCCACACTTTCTAATTCATGTTGTTTAGCTAACTCAAAATCCCATCACTATTTTTAGTATAAGGGGTGTCATTCACTTGGTAATCCTACATCAATTAAATACAATTTAACTATGTAGATGATAAATATTATATGATTACCAAACGTGTTGAAGTGGTTTAAATGGGACACCCATTTGTCATTGGGGAATCATTAATTTATTTTTATTCTCTAAGATACTTGGTATATTGTGTATGTATATTGAATATGGAGATTGCATTAAAAATATTAAAATTATAAGTTCCACAACATCTTATTTTGGTGGATATTATACAAACACAAAATATGCTCATGGAGCACCCATGATTGGGATTCTAGTCAATTTGAATAATATGTTATAATCTATGACATAAATGATGTCTAACAGGGGTATAATATGCATACGAGGTGTAAGAGGAGTTATAGACTATTTTGAGATGCTTAACCATGACCATAGAGGAATTGTATTTTTCCATTTCTCATGGTTTTGACCCATGGTTTTCTACCACTTGATGGTTTCTTGCTTACAAATTTTCTCTTTATTGGATGCATCTAGGATAGTTGATTATAAGAATATTTCGTAGGTACTCTTATTTTGTTGGAATACTATTAGAGGAAAAATTAGATTGTATTATTGTACAATATTGTTTGGAATAATACAACTTTGGGTATCTTTGGGGTTTAATTTTTCCCACAAGGGCTTCTCCATGCATATCAAATGTCTGCATGATTTACATTTTATGGATTTTTTGATTTCTACTCACTTTTTTATAACTTAATTGATAAATTTTGTTAGCTTAGTTGTATCATAATAGGATTAAAATACTACATTGTTAATATTTGTATTATGTCTTTAACATGTATTTTCAACTTTCGATATCAAATATATGAATAGATTATAGAAGGGGATGTCTTTCTTGCAATATTGGGTTTTTTGTGGTTGTAGAAGAACTATTATTTTATTTATTTTATGTATTTGAATGTAGTTAGGGAAGACATGTAAATCACATCATAATTAAAGATTGAGAAGTTCAATGGCTCAAAATATGAGCTATGGAAGCTAAAAAATGGAGGATCTCTTGGAGGGGAGATATCAATGGTGAATAGTTGTAAAGGAATGAGAACTTGTAGATATGTGTAATGAATATTGGAGAAGGCTAGCAAATACAATATTTATTTAAAAAATAAAATAAATGAAAGGAGACTCTGTAGTTAAGAATTTAAAGCATTTAATATTATTTTGGGTCAATGGGAGTAGTATTGATGTTGAGATAGAAGAGGAGGATAAATGTATTTTTTTACTTTTCTCTTCACTTATATATTGAGAGAATTTAGTCATTGTATTGAGTGGTTCCACTATGAAAAATGGATCCCCTTATTCACACTATTTAATCTAAAAATATTATGTAATATTTTATTATTTTTAATTACATAAAATGGGAAACAAGGGTCTCAACCCTATTGCAAAGCAAGCCTATAGGCAGAGACAAATACAAAAAACTCCTTGATGGGAGTGAGATATAATTGCATTCAAGTTGCTAAACACAAGTCGACATAATTATAAATAAAATGCATGAAAAAATACTACCCAAGGATCCAACCTAAATAATTCCATACCCAACCCTATTCAATTTGACACCCTTCACTATAGTAAGAGATTGGGACAAATTTGGGTAGACCTTTCTTTCACCTTTCTACAACTATCCATAAAATATTCTTCCAAGTCCTCAAATTTGGGAGTAGGGAGGGTTCCCCTATAAAGGGACCGACCATGGGCGAAATAGAAATAGAGGAATGTTGAGCTAGAGTAGTCATTAAACAAATACCTCATAAGTAGGTTGAAGTTGTTTTGAAGCCAATGAAATAGAAAACTAAGAAACCAAAGTAGAAGGTAGGTAGGACTCACCAATATTTGATTGTTATTAATAATAATACAATGTCCAATAAAGTTTTTGACAAATTTTGATTAAGACAAAGAGGGAAGGACCAAAACCTAATACAAAACAACCATCGAGGAAAGAAGGAAAAATCTCACTAGAGGTGAGACAAGAACGAGACAAAGACTGGGAATTCTTTTGATTGAAGCAAGGAACCAAAAAGAGATGAGAAACAAGGGTCTCGACCCTATACAATAGACTTGACCAACAAGTCTCGAGATTGAGAAATGGAAGAGGTAGAAGAGGGACCTTTATGCCTTTTATGAATGATAGTTGAAGCAATATATTATCATTCGGGTACCCACTACAAGGGGTAACATGAGACTCCCATAAGGAATACCAAAAAAACACGAGGGGGGGAAATGATGAATACCATGTGAATTATAGTCACCATCCATGATAGATACCTGAGGTTGAGTGGAAGTAGTTGGAGTAGGAGAAGCACACTTAGGAGGAGAAACACTAGTAGGGACTTCAAGACAAACCAAATCCATGATAGGAGTAGGACACTCATCATAAGCTTGAGAGGAGGTATCCAGCTAAAAAGAGGTAGAAACTAGAACAATCAAGATACCATCATTAGCATTCTTCCACCAAGTAGCCACACCTTTTTAGCACAAGAGAGAGAAATTCAAAGCTAGGTGACCAATAGTGAAACAATGACAACACTTAAAAGCTATGCCCTCACAATCAAGTGGTTATGATCAAGGAAAATCACCAACCAATAGAGCCACATCTTCCTACATAGGCAATGAGATATCAATATCCACCAAAATTTGAGCAAAGGTGGAATGGACCATAAAAAAACTGGAATCATCAACCTTCAGAAAAAACCAATAGAGTTTCCAATGGCCTCATAACAAGTCTCCTCAAAAAAATAGAGGGGGAGATTCAAGAGTATAACCCACACCAAATGCACATTGAGTGGCTTAGTAAGGGGGTTGAAGGAAGAAGTCCAAGGTTTGAGCAAGAGAGAGCTCTCCCCCCAAGGCCAAAGTTGACCCAACACTAAGAAACAACCATTAATAGAAGAAAATGTAGCAACAAAAAAACCTTTAGCACAAGGGAAGAACTTCATATTACCAACTACTAAGGTCCTCCAAGAATCCAAAACCTACTTATGCAAGTCAAGAAGGGAGGGCTATAATTTGAAAAAATGACACACCAAACCATGCCTCCAGTAGAAATCCTCATTCTCAACAACATCCTCCCCACAAACCACCATCAGGGAAGGTTTGGAACAAGGAAGAGGCCACACAAGTCTAAGAGGGGCGAGTAGAGTCATATTTGGCTACCAAAGAGTAAGAATGATCTCCCATAGAAGTAGTAGGCATGAGAGGAGATGCAAAGGGAGATGAAGGGGTATTAGCAAGATGAACACATGTTGAAACATCTGAATTCTCAAAAATTCCACACAAGCCCACCACATGCTATGAAGCCAAACTAGGAACTCACTTAGAAGGGGAGGACACAAGAGAAGGTAGAGGGGCACGAATGGTTGGAGAAGAGGACACAAAGTCACTAGCAACACCAAACGTACGAGAGGGAAAAAAGGTGCTGGAAAACAATAGACATTTTTAACTTTTTAATTTGTTGACAAGTTGATAATACTTTTATTAGACAAATACTTAATAAATCATTTAAATAAATAATAGAATATAAATTACTTTAATGTAAGTATATTAATTAATTGCTATTTATTAGTTAATAAAATTAATATAATAATTATTAGTATTATCTAATAAACTTATTTCTAAGCAATTGAAATATTTTATCATATTAATGAGATACTAATGTTTAATATATCATTAGTAACTAATCTAATTATTGATTAATATCATAAAAATTATATTGAATATTGTGGGAAAAACTTTAAACTTTACTCTTTCACTCTTCTTCCTCTATACACAATGCACAACATAGATTTCCCAATTTAGTAACCTTCCAAGGCCTTCCCATCACTTTAACATAGATCACACCTACACACTTGCACCATAAGATCACACACCTACAAACATATAATCTACTTGGAATGAAACATATCAAATATGGGCATGACTAAGGAAAAATCCTATCTCTAAACACCATTTTTCTCTCCCCACATACTTCTTCGAGCTTGTATTCACTTCTACAACCACACTAAAAATCTCTACAACCATCTTGGTGAAGCAAAAGAAAATATGAGTAGGAATATAAAGTTTTAGGTTATGTTAGTCAAGGGACATTATAATTCAAAGAGGGTCATTAGCATGCCTAAAGACACTATTGGTCATAACAAAACAAGACCATGCTTGATGACACTAGCACCCAAAAGGGGTCATCACCATGTTTTGTGGACACTAGCATTTTTAAAGGGTCATTACCACCAAATGTGATTCTTGATAATATATTTTCTATGGCATGTGATGATTGTAGGATATCCACACTTCATCTTTAGTAAAGATGTATATAGTCAAATGTTAAATCATGGTCAAGGCATATAAACCACTTGAAAAAGTACCTCAATGCAACATGACATGTTGGAAATTATTGTAAGCTTTGCAAAGTACCTTTGAGCAATAGTTTATTTTGGTGAAATACACTAGGAAAATAACCTTTCCCTAAATGTAATTTAGGCTAATGAAATAGAACATATACACAAGCATAAATCAATCTAGATTGAATCAAATGATAGTTGGGACTCTATATTTCTTTTGGAAATGCAAATTTTTTCTATGATTCCTAAATTTGATCTTGCTAATTGTGTATTTTTGTAACTGATTCATTGGATTTTTCACTTCTTTTATCTCATCAAGGATTACAAATTTAAAAAATACCTCAAGGAAGGTGTTGGATATCTTGGGGAAAGCTCTCCTAGGTTAACCCCTTGGAAATATTGACTTTACAATCATGTTAAGGATTGAAAAACATTAAGAAATTGTGCAAATGTACTAGATATTGAAGTAAATATTATCCCCTTTAGTTCACCAATTGAAACATTCTAATAAATTCCCACTATATGTGAATGATTGTTCAATAAATTCTTGACATTTACAATGATAAATTGAATGTCTTTCAATAAAAGGACATAACATAAATCAAAAGAAATATACCCAAGTTGGCTCATAGAAACAATAACATAGGTGGGAGTCAACAAAATTTAAATTTGAACTTTTAAATTTTAGAGGCTATATTTTCTAACAAAAGATAATGAGGGTGATACTGTGATGCCCCCTCAGTTTGCTTAGGTTCAAACAACATTTTAGATTTCATCTAGACTATATGATGTTGTTTTGTTGACTCTATGTTACTGTTTGATAGACATTATGACTCTGTGGATACTATTCAAACATGGTGATTTTGGGTGTGTAGATGTTGAGACTGTTTGATAACATTATGATGTTTGGTTTAGCGATGTTAATGGCATTGTGATATTTGATGTCTTTTACTTAAGCAATGTTTTGCAAATTAGTTAATTGTTCATTTGAATATGATGGATATTATGTTACTTTAGATTTATGTGTTCATGAGTTGATATTAGTTGTTATGTGTCAGTGATGGTTACAGTGTCGCATCACTCGCTTGTGAGCGCCCTGCGACTGTGATTTCCCCATCATGGTGTGACTGCTTATTTCTTCATGCATATGTTTCAACCCATCATTTTGCTATAGGTTGCAGGTACGAGGCATCGACTCCACCTATTATTAGGTCTAAGTGTGCCAAAGCCCAATGGAGATGTGGTTTAGAGGTTACACTGGGTCCCCTACTTCGAGCCATTGTCCTTGTCGAGAAGGAATTTCTGATGTTCTGTTCCGTTTGTTAGTTTTGTTAGTATTGTTTCATCTTTTGTGGTCATTATATATTTGTCATGTTTCTGATTGTTATTCATTGACTGATTTTGGAGTCATGCCTGAGTCTTGAGCCTGGTTTGATTATTTCATTTTATTTTGAATGTTAAATTTGAAGGCTCGGCTAATGATATAAAGTCTAAATAAAATAAAGGGATCAAATTAAACCTATTAGGTAATTAAATTTCATTAAGTCAAGAGTTAACTCTTAAAATATAATATTTAAATTATATATATATATATATATAATTGTGCGCCTACATATATAAATTTATATATATTAATGTGTTTGTATAAATAAATTATATAAGAAATTTAATGAAATAAATTAATAAAGGGATAGCATATTGTGTGTAAGTTAATTAAAAGTGGAAAATAATGGAAATTTGAATGAGTGGAGGAATAAAATTGGTTACGGGAAATTAATGGAGGAGAAGTGGAGTTAACTCCATAGGGGCAATTGGTTTTATTGCTCCCAGAAGAAAAGAAACTAATTCTTCATTTTTGGGTTTTGCTGTGAAAGTTTAGGGAGGATTTATGAAAGCTTTCTCTATTCTCTTTGGAAGTTTTCTAGTTCTTGGAAAGAGTTCTCTAGGTTTTATTTTGATTATGGAAATCAAATAGCTGGAGGTATTGTTGAGGCTTTGGAGGATTGTTAAATTGCAGCTTGGAGCTCTAATTTTACAATCAATCTCAACTCAATATCCATTTTTATCTGCAAGATTCCAGGTTCCATGGCCTATACCTTTGTTAAATATATTTTTGCTAAATTGTTTAGAAGAAGGAATGACTGAAACCTATGTTTTCCTTAGTTACTATACACAGCTCTATTAAAGGAAATTTAATTTTGCTCATATTTCTTATTTGGATTCCTATAGATCAAATGGTACTCCATTTAAACTCCAGAAAATGGAGTGATGTAGGGTCATTATTTTAAAACTACGCATAGTGTTCTGGTTTCTTCAGTTACATCAATACTCTTAGAGTTTGATGTACCCAACGCATTCCCTAAGTGTGTAATATTCAAGTAATGTACAGTAAATGAGGTATATTCGAAGCTTTACATTTAAAAGGATATTTGGAGTAAATATGTTCAAGCATGTTGTTTGGTCCCAAACTTTATTCCCTCCTTTCAAGCTCTTGAGGTTCAAAAGCATGCAGATGTTATGGCTTTGATTGAGCCTGGTGCATTTCTTTCTTGCAACAATGGGAACCTTGGTTAATGGCGTTGCTCCATATCATTTCATCTTTTGTTATGGCAACCTCCACTAAGTACCACATAATAGTTTTCTTTCTCTTATGATTCTTTACTAATAGCGACCTTCCATTTTAGCCTATGTCAAGTCCCTGGTTGGGATGAATCGATCAAATATCTCATTGATCCATTATGTTTTCAAACATATGGACTGGTCTATCCATGTTGAGTCGGGCTGTATTGATCTAAGTAGGAAAATGGTACTTTATTTAACTGTTAATAATGAAGGCTTATTATGATGATTCAAATTGAAACTAAATGAATCCTGGTATAGCTATTTTAATATATAGACATATGTCATGTGTGCAATGATGAACGAAGTAATATACTCCATGTTGTGCACAAGGCGTACCAACCTGTAGTTGCATCAGTTTATGCTTTGAATCTGTGTTATCCTCCTCTCTGTAGTTGATGTCGTGGTTTTAGATTCATTATCATATGAAGTTTTCTATTATGAGGAGACTTTTATCACAAAGAATATTGCTCTGTATACTTGTGAAATCGATATTTCTACTCCATGTCAACATTTACCTTTCTGTTGTTGAGTCAATTTATTTATCTAGTGAAGTTAGGAAATATATTCTAGGCTACGGTTTAATCTTTGTGAATTGTAGATGGTTGTAAAACCTGAGTGATAACGAACCTTGAGTAGGAGCATACTGCCACGCCAAATCCCTTAAGTGGCTTATTTTTCCTAAATCAATGGATATCTATGATGATATATTTGTTGTCTGATGATTACATGTATTTTTACCCTGCTAATTTCATTGCTTATGGTTTAGTATTTTCTTGTGAATGCATGCAATAAACTTAAGTCTTAACTAAGTCCCCAACATATTATGAGTTGAGGTGAATCACATGTACAAATTATGACTTGAGTTAGGATAACATTAGTTATGACAGTACCCTTAAGTAGCATGTCGATGCCAATATTATGCATGATTGATGTTAACTCTGTGTTCTTTGGCTGAAAATATTTGAGACAATAGATAATTGTATAATTAGAGTTAAGCGCATGATCAATGACAACTGACTGTGAGATTTAATTTAGAGAAAAGTATATATATATATATGTAAATTATATAGATGTGTATTTGTAATTGTATCTTTGTGCAAGTTCCATAGATATAAAGTTTTATTTTTATTTTTTAGTTACAAATTCTATATGGATAAAAATGAGTTTTATTTAATAAATATATATACATGTATAGATTGGGAGAATAATACATAAACATATATAGGCATGTATATATATACATAAATAGATATATATATATATATGTATGTATATATATATATATATACTTGTATATATAAATGTATAATTGTGAGCCGATAAGTGAGCTCAATTTCTATAATAGCCATTATATATTGGAGAAATGATCCACTTATGAATGAATATATATAATTAATGTATCCATGTCTTTGTTATGTTCAAATTGACATTTAGAGTAAGAAAATGACAAATCATTTTACAATGATTGTGGTAGTTGTGCAAACCGTGTAAATTATCTTGTGGAGTAAGTTTGGGGTCTTCCAGAGGCTAGGATGATTTAATCTCTTGATGGCCTTAATTGTTTAACTTTTCAAGGAAAAACTTTATCCTGGCTATGTTTATGAAGGTCGTTCGCCTTGCTCGTAGTACTTGACTATTTGATTTTTTTATTCAATGGACTTTGTGTGCGGGATGGGTAATACCTCACATTGTGAATTCATTTGAGTTTTGTGTCATGCAAGTGGCCTTGTTATCTTCTTCTATGGGTTTTCGGTTGGAAGTAGGGGAGTGGCTTCCAGTGGTGGTTGGCACACAAAGGGGCATTGGGATAACCCATGTGGAAGTTAGTAAACAAGTGATAACATTAAAAAATAAATTAGGGGGAAAATGGTAGTTCCAAACATTAAACAAGATAAGTTGTACCTCGCTCAACCTCAAGTGCTCGTTTAGGCTTGAGGTGAGATGGGAAGGTCTGGAATGGCATAATCAACTACTTCATCCCCGCGAGAGGTAGTTTGATTTTGCATAATTGACATGAGGGGCTAGAGTTTGGTAGAGGCTACCAGGATAACCCAGGATGGGGGTCGGGGCCTAGGAAGAACTACTTGGATAACCTATGTCCAATTATGTGATGACACTTCCCCTATGACAACCATGAGTTCTCTCACTTGATGTTTTACTTGAGTTTTTATATTCCTTTGGAAGTATGGTCATTAATGTTGTTCTTGTTGATGTGTTCATTTTGTGTTGTGAGTTAAGTCAACCTTGTGATACCTAATCCTTGTCTATCAGTTGGTGGGGCCCTTTGTTACCTCCTAGCGTGGGGGGTGAATCTTTAGATTCACATGGTTGGGTGGAACGTGTTATGTTCTCTATTGGGTTCCCCTTATGTTCATGATGTGGTGATTCATCTAATCCATTTTCTTCAACATTATATCTTCTCTGGGAAGGTTGATTATTGTACTTGAAAATGTATTGTAACTCTATCATGTTTCATGTATCTTATGTGGTGCACTCCTCACTTGTATCGAGGAAGTGTGATTTTACACATTGTAATTGAAACTATGAATTAATATATGTATCTTTATATGAAAGGAATGATGCAACGATTAATATTGTATTTGTTATTTGAAAAGAAAGTAATTCAATTATTCTTATATGTTTATTGAATGGATGTTTCTCATGGTTCATATGATCAATTGTGATGAGTAAATTCTATGCTTAATGATGATTAATGTTTAAATTTTAATAAGTCATTTAGTTTTGTTAACTTGAATAATGGAAATTAAGTAATGTAGTCATGCACCCTAGGTGACTTAGGAAAGTAACTAAAGATTTTCTCAATTTCTTTGTGCAACATTGCACTTAAAAGAAAAAAAATCCATTTTTTTGTTAATTAGGTCTTGTCTTCTAGGGTTCTCGGTGGGACGTTACACATGGTATCAGAGCCCACATTTAAACACTAGGTTCTCTAGGTATAATAATTAGCCGATTAAGTTCTCTTAGATGTATAGTTTGAAATTTATTATTTTCTTGTCTACCTCATCTAATACCCCGAACTTGTTGTGTAGGATCATGCCTAGGAGATGGGGTAGAGGTCGAGAGCGAGGTTGAGGTCAAGGTGGTGGCCGTGGGGCCAATCACCAAGATCCACCTCCACAGATTTCTCATGAGTCAGATCGTGAGGAGCATCAAAGTTCACAAAACAACCAGGGTGGTGCAAGACAGAATCAAGGTCAGCCTGGCATTTAGGGTGCACAATTGCTCCAATTATTAGAGGAGGTTCTTACATGGCTTGGTCTGAGGCAGGAAGGAGAGAAATTAGTGATTCAGGAGAGAGAGAGAGAGCTCCCAGGAGGAGGAAGTTATCTATTGAGCGGGATGCTATTTTAGCTAGTCACATGAGGGACCTACTTTGAGCAAGTCCTCTAAAATTTGATGGGTCAGGCAGTGGACTAGAGGTAGAGACTTGGCTTATCGATCTGAATCGATGTTTTGTGATGCAACCATATGGTAGAAATACCAAGGAAAGATGCCCCATTATGCATCTCTATGGGTTTTCTTCCATGGGGTAGCGCCTTGAGGAGCAAAATCTCCACCTAGATATTGACTCAGTGTCATGGGAGATGTTCCTCGAGTGGTTCAGAGCCCAATTTTTTTCTAGACCATTGGCGACTGCGCCAAGCAGATGAGTTTCATGAGATTAGATAGTTAGCAATGTCAATGGAACAATATGAGCAGAAATTCTATGAACTTAAGCAATACATTGGTATTGGTGATGGTGAGGGCATGCTAGTACATCATTTCATCAGGGGCTTAAATGCCCACATCAGTGGTGGAGTTCAGGTGTTCAAGCCGAAGACCATGGAGGTATCTGTATAAAAGGATCAGATTGTTGAGGAGAATCTAGCTATGGCCTTAGGTGGATAGACAAGAGTTTAGATTGGCAGTGCACCTCTGGCAGGGTTCAGTTCACATGGTGGTCAGTCATAGTCAGTAGGCCCATCTAGGAGTTAGAAAGCACCCTCTAAGGGTGGCCAACAATAGAAAAAGTATCCTTCACAGATTAAACATAAGAATTGTCGATCTCGTCAGGATGATAGATCTCAGTCCAGGAGGGATAGAGACATGAACTAGAGGCGGATGAAACGATACTGCTCTGAACAACCAGCCTAGAGTTCACAGTCTACAGTTAATAGGGGCAATGTTTAGCAGTCTAGTGCACCACTTGGTAGTAGAGGCTTTGGAAGAGGTATAGGGTGCTTTTCAAGTGGACAAGAAGGTCATATTGATCGTCAGTGTCCTCAGAAGGGAACTACTAGATTTTCTCATAGACCTGTAGCTTCAGAGCCAAAAATTGGGGATGTAGATAGATCTCACAAGGTTTTTGTTGTGGTTGAAAAACGCCAAGCTAAGAACCAAGGGATGGTGGTTGAGACATTAGGTGTTTTATAGGTATAGTTTCTGTACTTTTTGATTCAGGAGCTTTAGACTCCTTTATTTCCCCCTCTATTGTAGCACAATGTGGACTGGTGGTAGTAAAGCAGGACAATAGGTGGCAGGTTGAGTTAACTTTTGATGCTAAGGTCATAGTTGAGTCACTTGTCCATGGTTGTAGTTTGAGGATTGGATCTCTTGACACCATGGTTGATCTTCGAATGATTCCTCTTGGGTCCTACAATTTTGTATTAGGCATGGATTGGTTAGAGGCTCACAAAGTAATCATAGATTGTCACCGGAAGTTGGTAAAGTGTGTTGATGATTCCGGCAGTGAGGTTGAGCTAGTTGGAATTTAGAGACCTATTTCTTTGAGGATGATCTCAGCTATGTAGTTGAGAAGGTGTATGTGGCAGGGCTATCAGTTATTTGTAGTGACAGTCAATGATTTGGAGTTAGGAGAGAGTCAGGAGGAGGTGTCGCTTGATAGTAATCCCATTCTTAAACAATTTTTTGATGTGTTTCCTAGCGAGATTCCAGGGATGCCACCTAAGCATGACATCGACTTTAAGATTGATCTTGTGCTTGGAGATGAGCCCATTTCATGAGCTCCTTACCAGATGACCACTTAGGAGCTTAAGGAGCTCTGATTACAGCTTGAGCAGTTATTAGAGAAGGAATTAATTCATCCTAGTGTCTCTCCTTGGGGAGCACTAGTGATTTTTGTGAAGAAGGATAGGTCCCTTCGATTATGTATAGATTAGCGATAGTTGAACAAGGTGAAAATAAAGAATAAATATCCGTTCCCGAGGATAGATGACTTATTCGATCATATTAATGGTGCCAGGGTATTCTCAAAAATTGATCTCAATTCAGGTTATCACCAGCTAGACATCTTCAACACAGATATACATAAGACTGCATTTCATACTCGATACAGACACTACAAGTTCACAGTGGTGTCATTTGGGTTAACAAATGCACCCTTAGTGTTTGAGTTTGATGAATCATGTGTTTTGCACCTACCTTGACCAGTTTGTCTTGGTATTCTTAGATGATATATTGATCTATTCTAGGTCTATGGAGGAGCATGAGGATCACTTGAGACAGGTGCTATAGTGCTTGAGAGAGAATCAGTTGTATGCTAACTTGTCAAAGTGTGAATTCTTCAAGACAAAGGTGAAATATCTAGGACATGTTATATCTAGTGAAGGCATTGCAGTGGATCCTTCCAAGATCCAAGTGATCATTGATTGGCCAACACCTACTAATGTGTCAGAGGTTCACAGTGTTATGGCGTTGGCAAGCTACTATAGACAATTTGCACAAGGGTTTTCAAAGATAGCACACCTTATTACTTCTCTTTAGAGGAAAGGGAAGAAATTTGTTTGGTCAGAGCAGTGCGAGGCAACATTTCAGAATCTCAAGGAGAGGTTGACTAGTGCTCTGATTCTAGCCATTCTTGATCCTTCTGGGGATTTTGTAGTGTGTACAGATGCTTCCTTGAAGGGTATAGGAGTTGTGTTAATGTAGGAGGGTCGCATGATTTCCTATGAGTCTCGCAAACTCAATGATCAAAAACTAAATTACCCCACACATGGTCTTGAGTTAGCCACAGTTGTACATGCTTTGACGAGTTGGAGGAATTTTCTTTTGGGGCATAGTTTGAGCTACAAACTGATCATCGTAGTTTACAATACATCTTTACGTAGCCCAATCTAAATGCCAAAAATAGACAATGGATGGAGTTCCTATGTGAATATGATTTTGAGGTGAAGTTCATTCAGGGGAAGGAGAATGTAGTTGCATATGTACTTAGTAGATAGAAGCATGAGTTATCGACAGTGACTCTCAGTGTGGATTTGAGGAATTAGATACTCTTAGCTCTTCCTTCAGACGGTTGGTATTAGGAGGTGAAGATTGAGGTGGATTTAGGTAGAGCTTTAGAGGGTAGGTTTGCAGGATATTCCCTAGAGTCAAATGGTCTTTTGAGGCATTTGGGTTGTATTTATGTACCATGCACAGGAGATCTTCACTCTTTGATCATGTCAAAGGCACATCAGGCATTGTATTCAGCTCATCCTATTCATGCTGATCTTTGACAGCTGTACTTTTGGGCCAGCATGAGGAGAGACATTTCTGATTTTGTGTCTAGATGTCTAAAGTGTTAGAGTGAAGGAAGAACACTAGCACCCTGCACGAATTTTGCAGCCTCACTTGGTTCTGGAGTGGAAATGGGACATTAACTCAATAGATTTCATAGTGGATTTTCCCATTTCTTCACATCGAAATGATGCCATTATGGTCATTGTGGACAGGTTGATGAAGGTGGCATACTTCTCTCTTGTTCATTCATTTTGCAATGCTTCATCTATGGCTAGAGTCTTCATGGAAGACATTGTCAAATTACATGGTATTCCTCACTGGATCATATCACACAAAGATCCTATGTTTACCTCAGTGCTTTGGACGTCCCTACAACATGCCTTGGAGACTTAGTTGATTTTCAGTTTAGTGTATCATCCAAAGATGGATGGGCAAACCGAGAGGGTCAACCAGATCCATGAGGACATGCTTCAGATGTACGTCATGGATAAGTAGACATAATGGGAGGACTACCTATATCTGGTAGAATTTTTATATAATAATAGTTATCATAGTTCTATTGGCATACCTCCCTTCCAGGCATTGTATGGTCGTCCGTGCCGAACACCATTGAGTTGGGACCATTTGGAGGATAGAGTTTTGTTGGGTCTAAAGATGCTCCAGGAGATGAAGCAGCAGGTGGTTCAGATCAAGGAGCATTTGGTAGCAGCTCATGATAGACAAAAGAAATATGTTGATGCTCATAGGGTGGATTTTCAATTCTTAGTTGGTGACCAGGTTTTCCTGTGTGTGCGAACATGGAAGAGTCTGATCCATTACGGAAAGGGCTCTAAGCTCGCATCACGTTTTGTAGGACCTTTTGAGATCTTGGAGAGGATTGGACTAGTAGCTTACCATCTTACTTTGCTAGCCAATCTCTCACACATACATGATGTATTTCATGTTTCAGTACTTAGGCCATATTATCCTGATATATCTCACGTCCTCGATTGGAATGCATTACAAGTAGAGGATGGGCAACTAACTTTGGAGCCCATAGTCATAATTCAACACCAGAGACTCACACTCAGAGGACGAGACATAGAGCAGGTTAGGGTCCAGTGGGATCTGAAAGATGAGGCTTCGGCTACCTGGGAGGATGCTTCCAGGATGAGAGAGCTTTATCCGTATCTTTTTACAGGCTTCTAGGAGTAAGCCTAGTCCTATGGGGGGAGGATGTGATAGTTTGCTTAGGTTCAAACAACATTTTGGATTTCATCTAAACTATATGATGTTGTTTTGTTGACTCTATGTTATTGTTTGATAGATATTATGACTCTGTGGATATTGTTCAAACATGGTGAATTTTGGGAGTGTAGATGTTGAGACTGTTTGATAACATTATGATGTTTGGTTTAATGATGTTAATGGCATTGTGATATTTGATGTCTTTTACTTAAGAAATGTTTTGCAAATTAGTTAATTGTTCATTTGAATATGATGGATATTATGTTACTTTAGAAGTATGTATTCATGAGTTGATATTAGTTGTTATGTGTCGGTGATGGTGACAGTGTCGCATGACTTGCTTGCGAGCTCCCTGCGACTTTGTGATTTCCCCGTCACGACCTCTGACTGCTTATTTCTTCATGCATATGTTTTGACCCATCATTTTGCTGCAGGTTGTAGGCACGGGGCATTGACTCCACTTGTTTATCAGGTCTGAGCATGCTAGAGTCCAATGGAGTTGTGGTTCAGAGGTTACACTGGGTCCCCCACTTTGAGCCATCCTCCTCGTTGAGGACAAATTTATGATCTTCCTTTCCATCTGTGAGTTTTGTTAGTATTGTTTCATCTTTTTGTGGTCGTTATATCTTTGTCATGTTTCCGATTATTATTCGTTGACTGATTTTGGAGTCATGCTTGAGTCTTGAGCCTGGTTTGATTATTTCATTTTATTTTGAATGTTAAATTTGAAGGCTTGGCTAATGATATAAAGTCTAATTAAAATAAAGGGATTAAATTAAACATGTTAGGGAATTAAATTTCATTAAGTCAAGAGTTAACTCTTAAAATATAATATTTAAATTATATATATATATGTATATATAATTGTGCACCTACATATATAAATTTATATATATTAATGTGTTTGTATAATTAAATTATATAAGAAATTTAATATAATAAATTAATAAAGGGATAGCATATTGTGTGTAAGTTAATTAAAAGTGGAAAATAATGGAAATTTGAATGAGTGGAGGAATAAAATTGGTTACGGGAAATTAATGGAGGAGAAGTGGAGTTAACTCCACAGGGGCAATTGGTTTTATTCTCCCAGAAGAAAAGAAACTAATTCTTGATTTTTGGGTTTTTCCATGAAAGTTTAGAGAGGATTTCTAAAAGCTTTCTCTATTCTCTTTGGAAGTTTTCTGGTTCTTGGAAAGAGTTCTCTAGGTTTTATTTTGATTCTGGAAATCAAATAGCTAGAGGTGTTCTTGAGGCTTTGGAGGATTGTTAAATTGTAGCTTGGAGCTCTGATTCTGTAATCAATCTCAACTCAATATCCATTTTTATCTGCAAGATTCCAGGTTCCATGGCCTATACCTTTGTTAAATATCTTTTTGGTAAATTGTTTAGGAGTGACTGAAATATATGATTTTCTTAGCTACTATGCACAGAGCTCTGTTAAAGGAAATTTAATCTTGCTCATATTTATTATTTGGATTCCTATAGACCAAATGGTACTCCATTTAAACTCCAAAAAATGGAGTGATGTAGGGTCATTATTTTAAAACTGTGCATAGTGTTATGGTTTCTTCAGTTACGTCAATACTCTTATAGTTTGTTGTACCCAACGCCTTCCCTAAGTCTGTAATATTCAAGTAATGTACAATAAATGAGGTATATTTGAAGCTTTACATGTAAATGGATATTTGGGGTAAATATGTTCAAGCATGTTATTTGGTCCCAAACTTTATTCCCTCCTTTCGAGCTCTTGAGGTTTGAAAGCATGCAAATGTTATGGCTTTGATTAAGCCAGGTGCATTTCTTTCTTGCAACAATGGGAACCTAGGTTAATGGCGCTGCTCTGTATCATTTTATCTTTTGTCCTGGCAACCTCTGCTAAGTACCGCATAATAGTTTTCTTTCTCTTATGAGTCTTTGTACTAATAGCAAACTTCCATTTTAGCCTATGATGAGTCCCTTCTTGGGCTGAATCGATGAAATATCTCATTGAGTCGTTATGTTTTCAAACATATGGACTAGTCTGTCCATGTTGAATCGGGCTATGTCGATCTAAGCAGGAAAATGATACTTTGTTTAACTGTGAATAATGAAGGCTTATTATGATGATTCAAATTGAAACTAAATGAATTCCGGTATAGCTATTTTAATATATAGACATATGTCATGTGTGCAATGATGATCGAAGTAATAGACTCCATTTTGTGTGTAAGGCGTCCCAACTTGTAGTTGCATCCGTTTATGCTTTGAATCTGTGTTATCCTCCTCTATGTAGTTGATGCTGCAGTTTTAGATTCATTATCATCTGAAGTTTTCTATTCTGAGGAGACTTTTATCACAAAGAATATCGCTCTGTATACCTGCAAAATTGATATTTCTGCTCCATGTCAACATTTTACTGTATGTTGCCGAGTTAGTTTATTTATCTAGTGAAGTTAGGAAATCTTGTAGGCTACAGTTTAATCTTTGTGAACTATAGATGGTTGTAAAAAATGAGTGATAACGAACCTTGAGTAGGAGCATACTGCCACGCCAAATCCCTTAAGTGGCTTATTTTTCCTAAATCAATCGATATCTATGATGATATATCTGTTGTCTGATGATTACATGTATTTTTACCCTGCTAATTTCATTGCTTATGGTTTAGTATTTTCTTGTGTGTGCATGCAATAAACTTAAGTCTTTACTAAGTCCCCGACATATTATGAGTTGAGGCAAATCACATGTACAAATTCTAACTTGAGTTAGGATAACATTAGTTATGACAGTACCCTGAAGTAGCATGTCGATGCCAATATTATGCATGATTGATGTTAACTCTATGTTCTTTGGCTGAAAATATTTGAGACAATAGATAATTGTATAATTAGAGTTAAGCGCATGATCAATGACAACTGACTGTGAGATTTAATTTAGATAAAAGTATATATATATATTTAAATTATATAGATGTGTATTTGTAATTGTATCTTTGTGCAAGTTCCATAGATATAAAGTTTTATTTTTATTTTTTAGTTACAAATTTTGTATAGATTAAAATAAGTTTTATTTAATAAATATATATACATGTATAGATTGGGAGAATAATGCATAAACATATATAGGCATGTATATATATATACATAAATAGATATATATATATATATATATGTATATATATATACATAAATAGATATATATATATATATATATATATATGTATATATATATACTTGTATATATAAATGTATAATTGTGAGTCGATAAGTGAGCTCAATTGTCATAATACTATTCTATAATAGTCATTATATATTGGAGAAATGATCCACTTATAAATGAATATATATAATTAATGTATCCATGTCTTTGTTATGTTCAAATTGACATTTAGAGTAAGAAAATGACTAATCATTTTACAATGATTGTGGTAGTTGCGCAAACCGTGTAAATTATCTTGTGGAGTAAGTTTGGGGTCTTCCAGAGCTAGGATGATTTAATCTCTTGATGGCCTTAATTGTTTAACTTGTCATGGAAAAACTTTATCGTGACTATGTTTATGAAGGTCATTCGCCTTGCTCATAGTACTTGACTATTTGATTTTTTTATTCAATGGACTTTGTGTGTGGGATGGGTAATACCTCGCATTGTGAATTCATTTGAGTTTTGTGTCATGCAAGTGGCCTTGTTATCTTCTTCCATGGGTTTTCGGTTGGAAGTAGGGGAGTGGCTTCTAGTGGGGGCCGACGCACAAAGGGGCGCCTGGATAACCTATGTGGAAGTTAGTAAACAAGTGATAACATTAAAAAAAAAAAATTAGGGGGAAAAGGGTAGTTCCAAACATTAAACAAGATAATTTGTACCTCGCTCAACCTCAAGTGCTCGTTTAGGCTTGAGGTGAGACGGGAAGGCCTGGAATGGCATAATCGACTACTTCGTCCCCACGAGAGGTAGTTCGATTCGCATAATTGACATGAGGGGTCAGAGTTCGGTAGAGGCTACTAGGATAACTCAGGATGGGGTCGGGGCCTAGGAAGAACTACCTAGATAACCTATGTCCAATTATGTGAGGACACTTCCCCTTCAACAACCATGAGTTCTCTCGCTTGATGTTTTACTTGAGTTTTTATATTCCTTTGGAAGTATGGTCATTAATGTTGTTGTTCTTGTTGATGTGTTCATTTTTTGTTGTGAGTTAAGTCAACCTTGTGATACCTAGTTCTTATCTATCAGTTGGTGGGGCCCTTTGTTACCTCCCAGCACAGGGGGTGAATCTTTGGATTCACACGGTTGGGTGGAACGTGTTACATTCTCCATTGGGTTTCCCTTATGTTCACAATGTGGTGATTCATCTAATCCATTATCTTCAACATTGCATCTACTCTAGGAAGGTTGATTATTGTACTTGAAAATGTATTGTAACTCTATCATGTTTCATGTATCTTATGTGGTGCACTAGTCCTCACTTGTATCGAGGAAGTGTTATTGTACACATTGTAATTGAAACTCTAAATTGATGTATCTTTATATGAAAGGAATGATGTAATCAATAATATTGTATTTGTTATTTGAAAATAAAGTCATTCAATTATTCTTATATGTTTATTGAATCGATGTTTCTCATGGTTCATATGATCAATTGTGATGAGTAAATGTTATACTTAATGATGATTAGTGTTTAAATGTTAATAAGTCATTTGGTTTTGTTAACTTGAATAATGGAAATTAAGTAATGTAGTCGTGCACCTTAGGGAACTTAGGAAAGTAACTAAAGATCTGTTCAATTTCTTTGTGCAACATTGCACTTAAAAGAAAAAAAAATTGTCCACTTTTTCGTTAATTAGGTCTTGTCCTCTAGGGTACTCGGCGGGATGTTACAGGTACTATCTATGTAAAGAATGGATGTCTCGACACAAAGGGTGCAATAAATGTTAGTTATATAAGAGTGTGTGAGAGAATGGATAAGTTATGGTTGAATATGTGAGAATATGTGTAAACAAGGATGAATAAAGGATAAAGATTGAGCCAAACTGTGCACATGATTATATCATTTATTGATGTGATTGTATTAAAATATTCTCTTAAAATTAGCACAAAACTAAATAAATATAACATAGATATATAAATTTCATCATTGTGCTCAACTATATATGATCACACTATCAACTCAAACACTTCTAATACTATATAAGACTAGCAGTCAAATGCATAGCCATTCAACGATCAGCTGATAGGGGTCTACCACAAATAGGTGATGAGTGGGGAGCAAGGAAGGAATTTGTTAATATTTGCAAGTTAATTAGTTTTCGTAGTAATAAGTTCTCTTCAAAATTTAAAATATGATATAATTTTATGTGTTACTTTAATAGTTGGCAGGCATAGATGCACATGTATATTTAACATTTTTTTGTAGGTTAATCAATCAATTGATTAATTATTATTTAATTTTCTTAAGATAAGCCAAATTCATTCGAAGACTAAGAACGATTTGTATAAAAGGAAATTTATGTTTGATATGCTTTTCTACGTTAATCAATAAATCAATTGATTATTATTTAATTATCTTTAAATAATACAGTCCATGGGAGATTAAGAACTATTTGCATAGTGCCATAAATTGATCTTTGGATTTATACATCAATATTTCTTAGTTTGAAATTGATTATGAAAATAATCTTAGGAGAATGATTTTTCAATAAAAAATTCTTAATAAATTAGTTGTGGAAAATTAAATAGAATTTAAATTTTTAAATAATTAGTTTTGTTACTAATAATCATTTTTGTCAAAATATAATAAATAGGTCAATGAACTTAATACATATATACATGATAAAAGAAAAAGAAGTTAGTGAGGTGTTTTCACTTGACACATTCATACTTGTCCTTAACTAACCACGTTACTGGGGATTAAAAATGGTTTAAAAAAAACACAACCAAGATGGTTATAATAATGGTTTTGAATTTATTATTTACTTTAATTATTGTTTATCAATGAATCTAGATAGCCCATTAAACAAAAAATATTGAATATTCTAAATCATCTGGTAATCTCTCATTATAAGATTTACATAAAAAAAATAAAGTCACCATACCATGACTTATATTGGCTGATAAAGTCATTTAAAAGACAGTTGTAACAACCACTTAGTGGCTTATAAAGTAATAAGGAAATATGCACTATATAATGGTCTTAACTATGATTTAAATGCCATTCAAAATGCCTTCCTTTAAGCCTTCAATGGAGGCTAAAATGCCTCTCAAAGTGCTAAATAAAAAATAGATTTAAATCACTTTATGCATGTTTGATGTATTAGTTCTTATGGTAGTAATTATAACTACCTTTCCCATGCAATGCTTGGTCATCAACCTCTTGATCTGAAATAATAATGAATCAATAAATATTTAATGGTTTTTTAGTATTTATTATTTTAAAATGGGTTCTTTTGGTTGTTATTATTTTTATTTATTATTAATATCAAGATTTAGATAAAAAATAAATGAAGGGTGATGATTTCAATAACTCTCCTTGATTTAAGGTAGAGTTTTTCTAAACACACCAAATGTCATTGTAAAACGTCTCTCAACATAAATATTTAAAAACAACAAAACAAAACAAAACAAAACTGGATTTTTCTATGTGCAACACAGGTTTCAAGATATTATTTATATCTTAATGTATTGAAGGCTAAATCATATATTGCAATGAATTGTAATTGAAGAGTAGCAGCTATGTGAAAGTTGTAATCAATTTCTCTGAGCAATAAGAATATCGATTTTGCTATGTGGATGTTTCCTTGGCATATTGTCAAGGTTTTACCATGTAAATATATGTCTTGTGTTTATTCTACTATTATTCCATTTTATTATCTTCAATATTTCTTTACATCTACCTTGTGTTGCAATTATTTAAGTTTATGGGTTTTACGTTTCCGTTTACACAAGAAGCAATATCAGAGCAATTATTTTGCAGCATTTGTGTTAGGATTTAGTGTTTGTTTTGTAGCATCAGATGACAAAGGTTTTGAATGCAAGGTTCAAGGTGGAGAAATTGAACGGGAAGAATAATTTTGAGCTATGGAAGCTGAAGATGCGTGATATTTTAGTGTAACAAGGATTGCACAAAGTGTTGGTAGGAAATTCAAAGAAACCTACAAATATGACTGATGAACATTGGGAGGATCTTGATACAAGAGCTTTGATCACAATTTGGTTGTGTCTAACAAATGATGTTCTTTTTAATATTGTTGGAGAGGATATGACAACAGGCTTGTGGAGTAAAATGGAGTCTTTATATGAAAAAGTCCTTGACAAATCAGATCTACTTGAAGAGGCAGTTGTATAGTTTGTGAATGAAAGAAGGTATACAAATTTTTGATCATTAAATATTTTCAATACTCTTATATGCCAATTAGCTAGTATGGGTGTAAAAGACGAAGATGAAGACAAGGCAGTTATGTTATTGTGTTCATTGCCTGAATATTGGAATCACTTAGTCACTTCTATAAGCTTTAACACAACTAACACCATTGAATTTGATTATGTTGTGGGAGCTTTGTTTTCTGAAGAGGTGCAAAGGAAGTCTAACATAGAAACCTCCACATCTGAAGCAATGGTGGTTAGAGGTCGATCCATGGAAAAAGGGGAAGATTTGAAAGGTGCATCCAGATCTAAGTCAAAAAGAAAAAAGGGTAAGGGAAAATGTTGGTACTGCAATAAATTAGGGAATTTCAAGAAATATTTTTGGGAGAGGAAAGAAGACAATGATGACTCCAAAAGGAAGAAAATCTAGTTGAGACAAGTTTAGGTACGGTTGATGAAGTTTTATCTATTTGTAATTCCTTGCAGTATCATGAGGAATGGTTATTATATTTTGGTGCTTCTAATCACATGTGTCGACATAAGAGTTGGTTTTCTTCTTACCAAGCTATTGATGGTGGTGTTATTCTTATGGGAAATAATGTTTCTTGTAAGACTATTGGGATTGGGAGAATTAAAATTAAAATGTTTGATGGTATTGTGAGGACTTTAATAGAAGTAAGACATGTTCCTGAACTCAAAAAGGAATTTAATTTCTTTGGGATTTTTGGATTTTGGAGGTTAGAAATTTACAATTCAAGGTGGATCAATGAAAGTTCCCAAGGGAATTTTGGTGGTCATGAAGGCTATAAATATTAGAAACTTGTACAAGCTATAAGGGAGTATGGTAATAAATGAAGTGGCAGTGGTATCTGAGAAAGAAAATGAATCTTCTCATTTATGGCATCAACATTTGGGCCATATGAGTGAGAAAGGATTGAAGGTACTGTTAAACTGCAAGTTACTTCCAAATCTAAAATCTTTGAATTTGAATTTATGCAAGTATTGTGTTTATGGAAAGCAATCTAGCCAGAAGTTTAAAGTAGGGAGTCATATAAGTAAGGTTATTCTAGATTACATTCATTTAGGTGTTTTGGGGTGTTTTAAATTAGACCCCAAATCTAAGAAGTATATCTTTGTTGGTTATGGTGATAGAATTAAGGGATATAGATTGTGGGATCCTACTACTCACAAAATCATCATATGCATCTTCTCTCATAAAATTAGATGTATAGTAGAAATTGAAAATCTACAGGAGTTAGATGTTAAAACAAAATTTTTACATAGAGATTTAGATGAGGAGATGTATATGGAATAACTAGAATGGTTTTTTGAAGATCACAAGAGGAAATTTGTTTGTAAACTCAAAAAGTCATTGTATGGCCTAAAGCAGTCTCCCAGGCAATGGTACAAGAAGTTTGATTCCTTCATGGTGAGCCAAAATTTTACGAGTGAGTATGACCATTGTATTTACTTTAAAATTTTGAAAAATGGTTTACTAATTATCTTGGTGTTATATGTTGATGATATGTTTGTAGCAAGCAAAAACATAGTTGAGATCAATAGGTTAAAGGCTCAGATGGCTAGGACTTTTGATATGAAGGATCTAGGAGCAGCAAAACAAATTTTGGGCATGGAAATACACAAAGATAGGGAACATGGTAAGATTTGGTTATCGTAATAGAAGTATGCATAGAACATCCTCATAAGATTCAGTATGGGGTGATCTCACAATACTGGTTTACAATTTTTGGCCAAACTGGACATTGAACTAATTTTTTATAACTAAATCTTCACTTTCAGGCACCTATAGCGGCTAAACCATGAGGAATTTGAAGATGATGCAAATTAGTGATTTGTGACATTTTTTTGTAGATTCTAAATATATTTTTTTCAATTTTTTTGGAATCAAATTGCACATCTTTTTCCATCTCCTTTGAAAACTATTTTTTTCAGTAAACACCATTTTTAAGGAGTGATGCTCACCATATACAACATAAAAAAAAATTCCATGAAGGATAAAATTCTATTTTTTTGAATTTAGATTTGTAACTGCAATATCTAGCACTTTCATTTGATTTCATAGTGTTTCATTGAATATTTTTTCCTTAACCAAGTTTTGAAGTCAAACAAATTACAATTCAGACATGGGCGGACTGTATACAACATAAATTTTTTCGTATGTATCTAAATTCAATTTTTTTTTTGTTGGATCAAGGAATTCAATATCTAGTGCACTGATATTTTTCATTTTTTTTTATAATCTGCTATTTTTCGACATGTGCAGAACAAAGAGCTTGATTTTCAGTGAAAAACCTACATTCAGAAGAAATATAAAATAAATATAATAATAAAATTAAATTTATTTAAAATTATACTTTTTGGGAAGCTTATAATAAGGACTACATACTTACAAAAAATAGATTTTAAATGAATTCATTTTATCCCCCAAAAGGTAAATCAAAAGTGGTTTTTTATTAGTATTTGATAGGTGTAAAGGAGACTCCATTATAGGCATGGTTTAAAACTAGAGGGGTTCTATCCAAGGGGGTTTGATCTAAGGTGGTTTGATCAAACCCTCTTCAATTGAAATCCTTTAAAGTAAACTTTTCAAGGCTTAAATTATTATATTTTCTAAAAATATGTGATTTCATCAAAAATAGGATCTCCTAAAAATTGTAAACCAGTATTGTGGGATCACCCTAATGTGAAGAATGGGAAACCAGTAAATATTCCTTTAGCTTCTCATTTTAAGATTTCTTCAAGTTTATGTCCTAGTAATAAAGAAGAAAAGGATTATATGTCTTGTGTACCGTATGCTAATGCACTAGGAAGTTTAATGTATGTGATGGTATGTACAAACCAAATATTTCACATGTAGTTGGTGTTGTCAGTAGATACATGGAAAATCCAGGTAAAGAGCATTGAGCAACAGTGAAATGGGTGCTTCTTGATTATTGTATCACCTTTGATGGTTGTAATGGCTTAGTTTGTGGTTATGTTGATTTAGATTTTTCAGGTGATTTGGACAAAAGGATATCTGCATCAAGATACCTTATGTCTTTACTCTTGTAGTAGGACCTATTTTTTGGATGTAAAAGCTTCAAGAAATGATTTCTTTATCCACTATTGAGGTAGAGTATATGGTTGTATCACATGCTTGCAAAGAGGCAATTTGGTTGAAAGGTCTTTTACGCAAGTTTCGAAAAGTGCAGGATAAGGTGATTGTATTTTGTGATAGTCAAAGTGCTATACATCTAAGGGTTTATGCAAGATCATGGAAGTCCAAAAAGTGGCAATGTGAAAAAAAGGAATTTTTAACTTGCTCAAAAATGTGAAAATCCGCTTTGACCTTTTCGAGGCTCGAGTAGAAAGTACATGATGCCATAACAAATACCAAATCTAAATGGATATCTATTTCATTTATGTTGTTTTTTTAATTTGATTGGGTCTGATATTATATTAAGTTATTTTTTATGTACTTATATAATAAATTAAAATATTATATAATATTATATTATAATTGAAAGGCTAAAATTTGATATATATTAATATATAGTAAAAGTTACAAAATAAGATTTGTCATGATTCTTGGCAACCAAGATTGATGTCATGTTTATTTGTTGCAATCAAAATTGACAAAAAACCCCATTTATGATCTAGATACTACTACTGACTGTGAGTGTCTACAATATTCCCAAATAAGACCATTGGCAGTAAACATTTACAAAATCCCCATATATACCCTATATTGAGACCTACTATTTGAAAAAAATTCTCCAACATTACACTGTATACACTATATATTTATGCATAAACTATATGTGCATCACCCATTTACAAAACAAAACCATCTTATTCTTTCCTTTCTTCAATTCCATTTTCTCCCTGATTCTCTTGATAATCTCTCCCAAATCATTCAACTATAGAGAAATATTAAGATTGGGAATCACCCACTATTACAGAGGAGATAAAGTACTTGCATGATCTGAGGTAGTCACCAAAGGAACCGCTTGTGGAAAATATGCATAAGGGACTGGAGGTACAGAGATATGACGAGTAACTTGAGGAGTAGGGACAATAATTGGCTCAGCATGAACATGTTCAAGCAGGGTCAACAGTGCATTAGCTCATCTCTTGATAGCATCCGCTAAGTCTTCCCCTACTGCCACCTTGTGTCCATCCAAAGCAAGTTGTAGATAACAAAAACTCCTCATTTCCAAAGTGTTCTTAATGCCATCTAAAATAGAGATATAAAAATTTTCGTTGAGTAGAAAATCATGAGGGAAAATCCAACCCACTCTTCCTTGGCCTTTCCAAAAATCATACATTTGCACACCCTTATACATCTTGTTATCTTGCAGAAAAAATTCTTTTACCACTTTATTAGCAATCAATTGAAGATCAGGCAAGGATTGGAGCAAATCATAAGCATTTGAAAGGAATATTGAGACTAATTGTGATGGAAAAATGCCCCAATGAGCCTGAGGATAGAGAACCTAATCACTAATAACTCTTATGAAACTCCTACACTGGTAACAATGGAGCTTAAATACTTGTGCAAGCTTAGTGCCCCCAATTGTTTTAGAAAAAGGTAATTCCCCGTCAGAATCGAAACCCATACTTGATGATTATGAGGTAGATACTCCATTCTTCGTTGGATGCAAAGTATGTAAATCTTGATCTCCCCTTCGTCTTCTGAAGAAAACTAAATTTGCATTCCCCACACCTTGAAACCTAACTGCTGATGTGCTTAGAAAGAAAGATGGAATGCAAATGAAAACCAAAGGAAATATAATGGCCTTCGCACGCTTGGAGAAGAATGACACCATCTAGCTGATAGCATCATGAGCTTGAGTGATGCATAACACTGCACTTGGAAAGTAAACATTTATCACCAAGCAATATCAAATTAATTATTGAAATTAGTGTTGAGTACTAACAGGCACCTGCAAGAAATCCAATGAAAGTTAGCAAATAAATGAAATCTCCTATGCTCAGTTGAAAGAGTCCTTTCTCAATCAATTTCGGACATGAAAATCTATTGCCCACATGTGTCATGAGCCTCCCTAGTACCAATACATTTCAAATGATGTGACAATTTTGACATTTTAGCCCGCAAACAATTGTCGACGGTGCCTTAGTAAGATCTCCAAATCCTTAGAGAAATTATTATCATTCATCAGTTAAATGATCTTCTTTCTTTTTCCCTACCTTAGCTAAGATATAACACTACCAAATGGAATGTTATCGGAAAATTATTCTTGTTAACCCCGTGCTAAGTTTAGAATTGTATTGATAAAGGATGAGGATTACATCATTATAAATATCCCCTATTTTGGAATAATTTCCATTCATTATAATGAATTTGTACTTCATGAGATGTCCTAAAATCAACTCCTTTATAAAATTTTCCATGTGAAGAATACTATCTTTAGCATTTTTAAATTGCAGACAAAAAAGAGCTCTTATGCTTATGGCATTCAATTTTCATTGGGCTCCCTTCATTTAATGAATATCTCCCCTATATGACTTCAACCTCTAACTAAATTACTAAAATTATTTTTCACCTAGAGACTTGATATCATGCTTGTGCTTTCCGAACTCAGTGTATATTGTCTAAACTTTCCCGATCTATAATTTCTTGCAAATCAGAAAAGTCTTTTAGATCATCATTATTTCCCATTATTTTTACCTCTATTTTCTAACACCCCATATTTTTTAAATAATCTACAAGCTTGTTCCCCTCACGATACATATGTGAAATCCAGTATAGTTCAAACTCGTCCATTAGCTTCCACACCTTTTCTAAAATATAGCTGAGATTCCAATTATGGCATTGCCTTTCCTTACACGTGTTTACAATTACTAGATAATCTCCTTCAATGTGAATCTTATTGATTCAAATTCATCTTGCTAACTGCAGATCCCGTAAAGAATGGCCATTAACTCTATCATATTATTCATACCTGGAGGTATATGAATTGATCTAGTTGCTTTCAGTTTACCCCAAGAATCTCTAATGCAAACACCTACCCTTAAAGAGCCTGGATTCCCTCTAGATGCACCATCAAAATTAAGCTTGAAAAAACCTGTTGGTGGCAGGTGCCATTTGATTAGACTTCTATTCACCTTCAATTTGGAAGGCAGTTTCATACTCCCTTTAAAAGGCAGATTAATACCTTGCCAACCCTTAAGTATACCTTAATCCCATGAGGTAAATTGAGAACTAACATTCTTTTGGTCCTGTACATATGCATTGACTGCTTTTGCAATTGATTTTTCAATTGTTGCATTGATAGAGTGATCTGATACTGAAACTTTTCTAAAGATTTGCTTATTTTTTATCTAGGGGGATACTTGTCATTGAAGATTGAAGTGCTCCATATGCTCCAGAATTCATTTCCATGTTGAAGATCTTGGAAAACTGAACCCAACGCAACTTGAATGGGCAAAAGAGGAGCTCATATGCTCAAGTTATGCTTGGTCAAAGTTGGTGTCAAACTGGGTATAGAGGCCTGTCAGAAAGGGAAAAAAATTATCATCTCCAAATTGGTCAAAGTTGGCATCATGACGAAGAGCTCATTTCCACGAGTCCAATGTCGTTCATTTCATCAAAAAAGGAGCTCGTAGGACAAAGTTATGACTAGTCAAAGTTGTGGTGACGTGGCATCACGAAAGCTTGACACTTGGAAGGACACGTGGCAGATGACATGGCGGGATTAGTGAGTTGGCATTGACATGGACCAATTAAATGATAAAATATGGATTAAACCATATTTATAAAATTAAAAATATTTGGTCTAAAAATTTAAAAAACAAAGAGGATTTGGTGGGATTTGATCCCTTAACCCATGCCTTAAAATCCTCTTGCCTTGACCATTGCCCAAGATATAAGGGGAGCCCCTCTGTATATATAAATTTTAAATAAGCATAATAATTGCTTTATTTTATGTAAACCATAAAGTAAGCAAAGAAATAAGGGGGGAACAATAATAATCTAAGTAATATTTTAAAAGATTAACCCCCTAAAACTAAAATTAAAGTTAACCTCCAAAACAAATTTAATCCCTTATGATTTTTATAGCCTGAAATTATGAGGGCCATGAATATAAGGGAGATAGTTTGGTTTATTATAGTTGTTAAAACTAATATTCTTAAATTAAAACTAATCAACCTCTAAATGGTTAATAAAAGGCTTTCCTACAAGAAAAGACAAAAACAAATAAACAATATGGAACTCGAATGGAAGGTAATAAGGGCTTAAAGACAAAGAATTTGTTTTTTTTTAAGGGGGTAATGGTTGATACTATTTTTTTTTATTTAAAAGAGGGGGAAAATACAAATTTTATGGTTTTAACCATAAGGGGAAATGTTTTTGTATAAAAGGGGGGTGAGAGTGCAAGTGTGTTCATGGAGAATTCATAATTTATTTTATGCTTTGTGATGTGAGAATCATTCTAGGAAATGGAGAATGGTGAGAGTTTTTGAGAGATGAGAGCTAGGACTTTGATGGTGAATTGTTGTCTTTGTACATTTGGAGCTTGAAATCAAGCTTGTTGTACTTGTGTAAAGGGACTTTTGTAATTCATTATCGTCTGAGAGTTGTGAGGAGACTTTGTAACAGTTGAAGCCTTGTAATTTTTTTTTGAGCATAATCAAGGATTGGTCACTCTGTTGGAGAGGACCCAGAGACGTAGCCATCTTGGAAAACTTCATTATCAACTTGTGTTGTCTTCTCTCTCTTTTATCTCTTCTCTTCACTTTAATTTGGTTATGTTTATCTATGAATTTTAATTATGTTTTCAAGATCTTTAGTTGAATCGTTGTAAAATTTATTATTCATTTGCAACAATCCTAGATCCTAACATCAGATCAAGTGGTATCAGAGCTTTGTTGTGACTAGTGTTTGCAGAGGTGAAAGAAATCTTGCAGAGTACAATCTTGAGATCGGTAAATGAAGAAATTTTCCAAAGATGAAAGGATCAGAAGTTGGACAGAGTCCAAAAATTGATGATAAGTTTTTGAAAATATTTTCTCGAAATGAAGGCAATGGTAGAAGTTATTTTTTAGGAAAGGTAGGAAAAGCAAGAATGGAAGAAGTGTGGAAAAGGAGTTTCTTCGAAGCAAGAGAAGCATGAAGATTGGAAGGACAAAGGGAAAAGACCAGGAGGTGATGATGAGCCTCCAAAAACTCCTTCTCCATATTCTCCTTCTTCTTTGTCTTCTCCTTCTTCTCCTTCTTCTTCTACTAATTCTACTTCTTCTAATCCTTTCAAGGGTGCACATAAGCCTAAAATTAAATTAGATGTAAAATTTGATCTACCTAAGTAATGTGGGGAATTGAATGCTGAGAAATTAGATGGTTGGGTTCAACAAGTAGAAGTCTATTGTAGAGTCCAAAATCTCTTTGATGATGCTTCTAGGATCCAGTTAGCTACTCTTCGGTTGGGAGGAACAACTCTTACCTAGTGGGAGAGTAGAACTCGGGAAAAAATTTCACAACATGGTAGAGTCAGTTTAACTTGAGCAGAATTTGTTAATGCTCTTAAGAAGCAATTTTATTCCCTAGGCCATATGCAATAGTTAATGATGGACTGGAAAATGTTTAGGCAAGGGAAAGGTCAAACTATCCAAGAGTACACCCATGAATTTAGGAAGGGGGCTATTGCATTGAATGTTCCATTGTACACCTAGAACACATTGCTTAAGTTCATAGGTGTTCTTCACTCTTATCTAAGACATTCTATTTTGGTCTTGAATCCTAGTAATCTGGATGAAGTATGTGTTTAGGCCACACACTTAGAGTCAAGAGGTAAGGGTACTTTTATGGAGAAGCCTGACAAGAAGCAATCTAAGCCTGAAGGTAAGTCTGAAGATGCAGGAAAGGGGAAGAAAACAAATACCATTAAGAAGAAGGATGATAAGCTCACATGCTCTCATTATGACAAGGAAGGTCATGATGCAGATCACTACTGGAAGTTGCATCCAGAATTGAAGCTAACATGGGCTCGTAAACAGAAAGGAAATAAGGAGACCACAAATGTTGTTATGGATCTTGGTTCAGAGTCTAAAGATGAAACTAAGATAACAACAATGGGTTTGAAAGGTAAGTATTTTACTACCAATGTTTCTGTTGTTAATTGTGCTTCTTCTTCTCAAGTCTATGGTGTTCCTGAAGATAAGAAAAGAAATGAGCTATTTCACATAAGGGTGGTTGCTAAGCACACTAAAATTGATACTCTCATAGATAGTGGATCTCAAATTAACCTAATCTCATAAGATGTTGTAAGGAATTTGGGATTGAAAACTACACTGCATTAGAGACCTTATCCACTAGGATAGGTTTGTGAAAATAATGAATTACAAGTAACAAGGCAATGTACTTTAAGATTCACAAGCACAAGTAAGTATGTTGATGAGGCGTAGTTTGATATGGTTCCACTAGATGTCTGTGGGATAGTGTTGGGAAGCCCATATTTGTAAGATCAGAAGGCTATTTTCTATAGGGAACTTAATTAGTATCATCTGTTTAAAGATAACATCAGGTATATTGTACATTCTCACAAGATCAAGACTGGTAGATCTTTTGCAAACACAGGGCAGTTGAAAAGGGTGGTTAATGCAAGTAAAGACTTATCTCTTATGTCTGTCAAGTCAGGTGATTCTAAACATGAACTTGAGGTAATCAAGGCTAATTAGATGTTGCAGGATACACCAATAATACGACATGAGGAAGTGGCAAATGAAAGCATTGATGTTCCCTTGGGTCAAAATGTTCTTGTTGTGAAAAATAGACATGTTATTGCTCCATTCACTTTTGTATTTGAATTGTTAGTCAACTTGATATTAGTTAGTGGTTATTGGTTAATGGTTGTAACAGTTGATATAGATGCTTATGGAAGTGATGGAATGATGCATGTGTTTAACAACATTATTGTAGTCTTGACTGTGGTGATGAGACATGTGTTCAAATGGAAAGAGGATATAAGACAAGTGGGGAGGCCATGCCCTCACTTAATTTCTAAATAAATACAACTTTTGGAGGTCCAAAAGTTCTCCAGTGGGGAGGACTGATCTAGGGGGATACTTGTCACTGAAGATTGAAGTGCTCCATATGCTCCATAATTTATTGCTATGTTGAAGAGCTCAAAAAACTGAACCCAACACAACTTGAACGGTCAAAAAAGGAGCTCATACGCTCAAGTTATGCTCGGTCAAAGTTGGTGTCAAACCGAGTATAGAGGCTTGCCAGAAAGGCAAAAAAATATCATCTCCAAATTGGTCAAAGTTGGTGTCATGAAAAATATCTCATTGCCATGAGTCCAATGCCATTTGTTTCATCAAAAACGGAGCTCATAGGACAAAGTTATGACCAATCAAACTTGGTCAAAGTGGTGACGTGGCATCACCAAAGCTTGAAACTTGGAAGGACACGTGGAAGATGACATGGTGGGAGTAGTGAGTTGGCATTGACATGGACCAATTAAATGATAAAATATGGATTAAACCATATTTATAAAATTAAAAATACTTGGTCTAAAAATTAAAAAAACAAAGAGGATTCGGTGGGATTTGATCCCTTAACCATGCCTTAAAAATCTTGTGCCTTCACCATTTCCCAAGATATAAGGGGAGCCCCTTTGTATATATAAATTTTAAACAAGCATAAGAATTTCTCTAAAACTAAAATTAAAGTTATCCTCCAAAACAAATTTAATCCGGGCTTATGATTTTTATAGTCTGAAATTATGTTTTTATAGTCCGAAATTATGTGGGCCATGAATATAAGGGAGATAGTTTGGTTTTATTATAGTTGTTAAAACTAATATTCTTAAATTAAAACTAATCAACCTCTAAATAGTCAATAAAAGGCTTTCCTACAAGAAAAGACAAAAATAAATAAACAATATGGAACCCGAATGGAAAGTAATAAGGGCTTAAAGATAAAGAATTTGTTTTTTTTAAGGGGTTAATGGTTGATATTATTCTTTTTTATGTAAAAGAGGGGGAAAATACAAATTTTATGGTTTTAACCGTAAGGGGCAATTTTTTTTTTATAAAAGGGGGGTGAGAGTGCAAGTGTGTTCATGGAGAATTCAGAATTCATTTTATGCTTTGTGATGTGAGAATCATTCTAGGAAATGGAGAATGGTGAGAGTTTTTGAGAGATGAGAGCGAGGACTTTGAGGGTGAATTGTTGTCTTTGTATATTTGGAGCTTGAAATCAAGCTTGTTGTACTTGTGTAAGGGGACTTTTGTAATTCATTATCGTCTAAGAGTTGTGAGGAGACTTTGTAACAGTTGAAGCCTTGTAATCTTTTTTGGAGCATAATCAAGGATCGGTCACTTTGTTGGAGAGGACCTAGAGACATAGCCATCTTGGAAAACTCCGTTATCAACTTTTTTTGTCTTCTCTCTCTTTTCTCTCTTTTCTTCACTTTAATTTGGTTATGTTTATGTACAAATTTTAATTATGTTTTCAAGATCTTCAGTTGCATCATTGTAAAAGTTATTATTCATGTGCAATAGTCCTAGATCCTAACATCAGATCAATTTCATTCCCACAAAATGGACCATATGACAACAACTGGAATTAGACACCAAATACAATCAAAAAATGAAGACTTATATAGCACTATCCATGAAGAAAAAGGATCCCATACCGAGTTTGGCAATGGAGTATGAAAACTCATCTTTTGTATGACAAATTCCCAACAACTTTGGGTGAATGAACATTGCAGAAATAGATGGTCAAAATTTTCCAAACACTTACCACACAAAACACAATTAAAAGGATCTGATATACCCAATTTTACAAGACGATCACTTGTGAGTACTCTTTTCCTCAGCACAAGCCATGCAAAGCTCCCTACCTTTGGAAACACCATATTGTTCCAAAAAAATGAATATGTTCTCTGAGACTACAAATGGTTATCCTTGTTAAGGACCACCTTATAACCCTATTTGACTGGATAATTGCCATCTTTTGAAGGATCCCAAATAATAAGATCCACCTTTTTTGATAAGACAACTGTTCTTCTTGCTACAACCTAGTAGAGACAACTCTTGTGTTCATTAGATAACTGAGAATTTGAAAAATCTTTCCATATTACCCTTCTTGAAGAGATCTCTACTGCACATAAATAATCAATTAATTTGGAACCCCATAAAGAAGACAAAATTGGAATGATTATTTGGAGATCTTGAAAGTTTCTCAATGGTGGATGGTCATTCCAAGAGTCATCCCAAAAATTCACTGCTTCCCATTATTGACCTCCTAAGAAAGATAATCTGTGATTACTTTTCTGCATGATAACATAAAGTTCCACATAGCAGATCCTGCAGGTGGGTTAGAGACTGTGAGAATTCTTGAAGAGTTTTGATTATTGAGATACTTTGCTTGCATAAGTGTGCACCATTTGGAATCAGGTTTAGTATACATCTACCAAGCCAATTTCCCCCTAAAAGCTATATTACGCTTTGAGATATCATGCAAACCTATTCCACCTTTGTATTTCTCTGATGACATAGAATCTAAAGAGATTAAATGATTTTTTTTAACATCGTTCATGTTTCTTTTCATAAAAATCCCTTGATCACTTTCTCTACCTGATCAATTACTGATCTAGGTGCCTTAAGGACTGAGATAAAATAATTGGGAATTGTTGTCAATACATATTTTATTAACAGAATCCACCTTGATAAAGAAAACCATTGGGCTTTCCAAGCACACACTTTCAATTTAATTATTTCTATAACATTAGCCCAAAAGGATGGTTTATTAGCACCCATAAATAAAGGAATACTCAAATACTTACAAGGTAAACTTGCCTCTTGAAAACCTAGGATCTGAATAATCTTTCTTTTTAAGGCTGCTTTAGAGTTGAAGACATACACTTTTGACTTTTGAGCATTTATCTTTTTTCCTAACAACTCAGAGTATTTATCCAAAATAATTTTTATCTTCCCGGCTTCATTAACATTCACCTTTCCATACAACAAAGTATCATCTACAAAAAGATTGTGTGTAACCAACAAACTAGTTTGTGGTATGTGTATCCCTTGCCATAAACCCTGATTATGCTTCTCCCTTATTGTCCTACTCAGAGCTTTTGCCATAATTATAAAAATAAAAGGGTATGTGCAGGATCATCATGGGAAAAATAGGCCCTTAAGCGGCGAAAAATTCAGAAAAATCAGAGGTAGGAAACTTGATGTAAAAATTTGAATAAGTTATCTATATTATTTCAAAAATATGTAAGAATAGAATCTATAGCAAATTTAATGTAGTTTCTAAACTAATAGATTTATTTTTAAAAAAATCTATTTGGTGAAATTTTGAAATTTCAATGCAGTGGTACTTAAATTTCAAGGAAAAAATAAGAAGTGGGTGTTTGTCTGACCACCCTAACAACAATAAAATGATAATGTTTTTTTATAAGATTTCAGATATAAGTAGAGGACTCATGTCTCAATGTGATGCATATTTTTTGTAATTTTTTTCCAAGTAAATAATTAATTATGATTTTTTTATTACAACTTTTAAACAATATAAAACTTGTATGTCTGACCACCTTAACTTGGTCAAAAAATCATGAAATTCAATTTTTTTTAATCCTATAGTATGCAAAGCATAGAATGTGATGCATGTTTCATATTCAAAAAATGTGATACCATTTGAAAGCTATAGATTCAATCAGCCTATCAATCAGGACTTTAATCGTAATTCAAACAGAAAATGAATAATAATTATTTATTAAATTCAAATTAAAGCATAATTTATATTTATGGAAAGCTGATAATCTCCTTTAAAAACCCTTTTTGTTTCATCAATTTTGGGTAAGAAAAACGTCATCAGCCACATACCCTACACATACCCATCATATCGCCACTTTTTGGCCCATCATGATCCTACACATACCCAAAAGGGGAAAGGGGATCACCTTATCTTACACCTTGTATGGCTCTAAAAAACCCCGAAGGAGAACCATTAATTAATATAGAAAAAAACGCTCAGGCTAATAAGCAAGATGAAATCCATTTGCACCACTTGTCTAAAAACCCAAACTTACTCAAAACTTTCAAGAGGAAATTCAAATCAACCCTATCATATGCTTTCATCATGTCAAACTTTATAATAAATGATGAAAGATGATTGGTTTTAATAGAATGAAGAACCTCATGTGCTACTAGAGCCCTTTCTACTATTTCTCTACCTGACACAAAACCACCTTGCTCTTGCAAGATGATTTTCGAAATTAAATGTTGCAGCCTCTAATAAATTACCTTGATGAAAATTTTGTAAACCATGTTACCGAAAGAAATAGGCTTGAATTTAGCAAAAAATTTAAGCTCTTTTGTCTTTGGCAATAGAGAAATATTTGTAACAGTGCTTGAGAATCTTGCCTGATTTCCTTGATTCCTCCAAGGCTAAAAGCAAGTCAAAACCCACAACATCCCAACATTTTTGAAAAAATAGAGTAAAACCATTAGGGCTTGGGACCTTGTCTGGTGCAAAAGAAAAAACCACCTTTCTCAATTCTTCCAATGAAAAAGGCTTTATTAGTTCAACATTGTCTGCTTGAGAGATAAGGGTTGGTATTACTTCCATCAACTCATGATCATCTTGCCTCTGTTGTGTAGAGGAAGGTTTAATAGGAGTGAGAAAATGCTTAAAAAACTTTACACCTTCCTGGATTTCATTTGCATTTGTCAATTATTTACCTGTTGAACTATATCCTGAATTAAAAAGATTATTTGTGTTGCTCTTTTTTGTTGGGTTGATGCATGAAAAAAATTTGTGTTACGATCTCCTTCTCTCAACCATAATTCTCTTGACTTCTGATGCCAATAGATTTCCTCTCTTTTCCCCAATTCTTCCCAAATTAATTGCAGATTTTTCTATTTTACATATGCATTGGAATCAATTCCATTTTGAATAATATGCTCATGGAATTTTTCCAACTATTTTGCTACTATCTCTTTTTGTTCAAAGACATTTTTAAAGACTTGCAAATTCCATGTTTTGATCTGCCCCTTGATGAATTGCAATTTCTTAAATAACTGAAATATTTTAGTGCCCCTTTGATATGGTGCACTCATGCACCATTGTCTAAGCAAGGGCAAGAACAGTGGATGCCTAAACCAAATTTTCTCAAATTTGAAGGAAGGCTTGTGCTGAGGAGACATATTCTTGTTCGTTATCAATAACAAGATACCATAATGATCCGAACATACAAATGGAAAAATTTGTGCTCGAATAAGAGAAAAAGCTCGAGAACCCAATTTGGAGAAATCAAGAATCTGTCTAACCGAATAGCTATTTGTGAAAAATATCTTCTCTTATTCATCCAAGTGAAACTACCTTTTTTGGGAGCACATCCCTTAAAGAATTATTCATAATAAAGTTCTCAAAATCTTCCATAGTTTTCTGAGGTGGACAAATACCTCCATGCTTCTCCTTGAGAGATACTATAGCATTAAAATCCCCTGCCACTACCACTTTTTCAGTCTCCAAACTCTGAATAATATTTGTTAAATTGTCCCACAATATTTTCTTATCTTGAGTTTTTGTTGGTCCATAAACATTAATGAGTCTAAAGCATAAATCAAAAGACTCAACTTTCATTAATTGCCAATTGCTATCTCCTCCCAAAGCTTCTATTATCACTGACTTTGGGTTCCATAAGGAAATCAATCCTCCTGATGTTCCTTGTGCTAGGATATGCAGAGATTTCCATTTTCCCCATTTCATTATAGTGGTTTCATAGGAGCTTGTTGATAATTTTGTTTCTTGCAAAACTACCACATCTTCCTCTGAAGAATCAATCTGGCGTTTGATGTGGGCTCTCTTGTTAGGGGCATTAGTTCTGCTAACATTCCACAATATTATTTTCATTGTAGATGAGGAGAGCAGCATGCTCTCCTTGGACTTTTGTTAACTAAGCACCTTCCATCTAGTGTAGCTTGCATCCTTGACTCAATTTCCTCCCTTAATTTTTCTACTTTTTACTTTCAGCCTTTTTACCTAGAGATTTCTTAATCAAAAGTTGATGGAAAGTCGTTAAATGTTCTAAAGATAACATTTGAGAATAGTCAAACTCAGAATCCAAAATTGTATCCAATTCCATTTTATCTTCCATGCAACCCTCAATCAACAAGTCTTCCTTGGAGATTATTGGATTAGTATCATCTTGAAAAGGATTCAACCTTTCCTCTGCCACCAAACCTGATTCATTAAAAGGACTCAACATTTCCTCTGCCACCACACCTAATTCATTAGGAATTTCGTATGCAATCTCATCAAATAATTCTAAGCCTATTGATGTAAGAAACTTTTGTACAAGAGTCTCCAATTGAAGGGAGCTTGGATCCTCCAACTGAGGGGAGATTTGACCCTCTAACTATGTGGAGCCATGATCTTCCAACTGAGAGGAGCTTTGATTCTCCAATTGAAGGGAGCTTTGATCCTCCAACTAAGGAGAAATTTGAGCCTCCAATTGAAGGGAGCTTTGATCTTGATTAAAAACTAGACCTTCCTTCTGCGGAATATCATGCCTCTCATTCAAAAAATTATATGTGACCTTAATGGGTAGCTTCTTTTCCAACGTGGCACATGAAATTTGAATTGGAAAACCATTAAACTAAAATTGGAAAACTAGTGTGAGCAACTAATCAATTGAGATTGCTACTTTAGAAGACAAACCCATCCCACTACCAACCTTTCTATGTTGATATACTTTCCTGACTAGAACATTGTTTTGCAAGGGAGTGTGAAAATCTTTTAATTTGACCATGTTTAAGCTTGCCATTTTTGAATTAGCTTGATGAGGTGAAATGATACTATCTCTTCTTTGAACGCTCCCATTAGCCAAATCTATTGGCACAATCTCTTCTGATTTCTTTTCAGACATTCAGAACAAAGCTTTACTCTGAGGATATTGTAAAGAACTCTCTTTCTTTTGACAACTAGCCATATTAGGGCATTCCACTTTCAAATGTTCCATAGAATGACACAAAGAACATGTATTTTGGTTACTTTCTACTATAATTTCTTGAATCCATGTGCCAAACTTAGAGTTTATATGCACTTGATCATGGAATGATTTTGTAGTATCAAGCAATAAACAAACCCTAACAGGCTGTGTGGGATTATCATAACAATTTTTGTCATGTGTTGAAGAAAGATACCAATATGATTTGCCAAAATTTCTATTAATTTAAACTCCCTGTACTCTAGAGGTAAGGATTTTAATTGAATCCATGCTGGTACAAATTTTGACATGAATTGATCTAATTTAAAATTAGGAATCCAAGGATTCATGCATAAATCAGTTCCTTTATATAACCATGATTTCACTTTATAAACAACATCTCTTTCTTCTTTTGAATGAAAAAGTATAATAAAAATACCCTCTTTTTTATCCAAATAAAATACTTTTGAGATCCTTGAACCCATTCATCAAATAAAAAATCTTTTAGAGTATGTATATCTAGAATAACCTGTCCTAGAACTTACATATTAAGGCTCGATGACGAAGATCCTTAATTTGATCTTGCAACAAGTCCTCTAAAAATGTGACATTGATAACAACCTTTTTCTCCAGTGTATTCGGGCTTTTGCTAGATGAAGCTTGGATGGTTTGCTACATGTTTTCCTTTTCCATGTTTTGTATTCCCTTCTTCTTATTCTTTTTCTTATTTTCCTTTTTCTTTTTCTTGTTGGATTTAGCTTCCCCTGCCTATTTATTCAGCTCTTGCTTTTTAACCCAATCTTTTGAACCTTATCCTATTTCTTGATCTGGGTTGCTTGAATCCTAGAACCATCATTGCTTGTTTTTGCATGTTGCAAAATAAGTTTTGAAGGGACTTTAGGATTATAATCATCCAATTTTGGACTCTATAACTGAGGTTTTTGCTTTTCTTTCCCACATAAATCTTTGCTTGCATATGTGCTTGCTTGTCGTGCTTGAGCTAATATATTCTCTTGATTGCCCCAATCTACATGTGTCTTATCACTTGGATTGAAAGGATCTCCTGAATTATTTGAGACATTGGTTGCATGAATGCACTTTTATCCTTGAATATGATTATCTGTTGAAACCCTAGCCCCTTATGCTTCCTTTCTTTGATTGATCCTATAATCAACTTCACTTTCTTTGTACAATCGATTAAGAAATCTTAGATTTACCTCTCTTTGTTTACCTTGAAATTTTTTTGAAGGTAGAGGCAGTCTAGATCGTTTTCATATATAAAAAAACAACCAGCTTTTGCTTATTCAAATGTCAACTATAACGAAACGACACCCAGTTGGGTCTAGAGAATCTATGCTTGACCACAAGCTCCCCGTGTCTTGCATGATACCTTTTTGTGTAGTTCGTGGGACCCTGCACATAATAATATTGATTCTTGTAGCCATTGTTTGCAGAATGAGACAAATTCCTATCTTTTTCTGAAAAATGGCCATTGGGAAGCCATTGTCACTTAGCCATGTGCTTTTTTAACTTTCCTCCCTTTCATTATACTCCTTCCTTTACTTTATTTTTGAATTCTCTATTATATTATAATATATATCATAATATAATATTATACAATATTATACAATATAATACAATATTATATAATATTATATTATAATATTATATATTATATATTATTATGTATTATTATACATTATTATATTATATTATATAATATTATATAATACTATATTATAATATATTATAATATTATATTATATAATAATATAATACATATATTATATAATATATATATACATATATATATACATATATATATATATATATACATATATATATATACATATACATATATATATATATATGTATATGTATATGTATATGTATATATATACATATATATATATATATATGTATATGTATATATATATGTATATATATATATGTATGTATGTATATATATATATATATATATATATATATATTCCTAGGAATGAAGAGATATGAGGGTCTCCATAGATATACCAAAGCCGAGTTTAAAGTTTGTGGGGACAATAAATGTCTAATACAACACACATGGTATCATGATCAACACTAGAACAAATCACCCACATAACATGATCAATAATATTGACCCAAGTTGATCTATTCCTTGGTGTGTTTGCTTCAAGTATGAGTCCATAAATAGAATACCATCAATTCAAACTAAATGGACTACCTCTCATGGTAGAAATAAAAATAATTTACAAACTAATTGAATTTCATTTTAGGAATAGACCTTTCTAATAATTTCCTTTCAATATTAGGTTATAAAAGTATAAAATTTGTTGAAGGTTCATGATAACACATATTAGGTACAAAATAAGATTGTACATTAGAATTATAATTTTGTTACAATAGATATAAGTAAAAAATGAAAGATATAAGTGTTGTTATTTAATAAACTTCATGACTATATGGAAATATCATTAATTTAAGTAATATATTTATCTTATTATAACATCTTTCAACAAGGTAATAAAAAATCATAAAACCTATAAACTAAACTATTGGATTCATGTATGGATTAATCATTATAATATTAGTGATAACATACACCAATATAAACAATGCCATTTATACATCAAATGAGTGTCTTTCCTCTAGCCAAATAGTTGTATAGGTTCTCCATGCTCCACCGAAACTAGGTGGGACTCTATCCTCCAAGAGCACGACTATAGAAGAGTAACATAGAGAGAAATAGTGTGGAATATAATATTATATATTATATATATTATAATATAATATATAATATATAATATAATAAATAATATATATTATATTATATAATATCATATTATATTATATTATATTATATTATATTATATTATATTATATTATATTATATTATATTGTAATGTAATACAATATATGATAATAATAAATATGTTAAATTATATTATATTATAAACAACGCTAGCGCATAATATATGGGGGTCAGTCTCATACCCAATCAATTATTAAAAAAATAACATAAAAAAAATAGATGTCCATTTTGAAAGGGATATTCGTTTTGAAACGGATATTTGTTTCCTGTTGCATAAAATCAAAAAAGAAAAACTCAAGAATTTATTTCCACATACTACATTTCCTTTCTACGTGCAGGTTTTCTATTAGGCGACTTAGATATCCATTTGTGAGTGGATTTGTTTGCTCAAATCAATCAAATTTCAGAGGTATAATTTTAAAAAAATAATGTTTTTCTTCAATTTTATATTAGTTTTGCATTGTTTTTTTGTGAATTTTAGTCAAAAATAGGTTTTTTATTGCATTAAAATGATTGTTAATTTTTAAAATTTTCATCAATAAATAAGCTTAAGAATGGTTGATCCCAACCCCATTCAAGATGAAAACCCTGCAAATCCTCCTTTGCCGCCACCAGTGTTTCCAAACCAAAATGTGCCCACAATACATGAGTCTAGTCATAGAAATTTAAATCAATTGAGAAACATATGTCCAATTTATGAGACACTTCTTGAGCTATCAAATATGAAAAACACTTTAGAAACAATCATTTCAAATGTTGAAACTTTGGCAAACGAGCACAATAGGTTTTCACAGTGGCGAGAGTCCCAAAGGAAGCATTATGCCAATGATTTATCATATGATGAAGTAAGGGAACTTGATATTGACAAAGCCCAATCTTCTTATTTATTCATCAATCCCAAAACAAGATAGTTTGTAGATGTGCATGGAAGCCAAAAATTTTAATTACATGGTGCACACATAGAGGTATATTAGATAATTTCTAGAGACATTGGTGGATGGTTTTTGATAAAGCACCCAACAAAAATCTTGACGTCCCTCAGTATTTTCTACGAAATTTATATGTCAATTTTTTCCTAGGGAGGCATTTCAATTACTTTGACATGTGAGATTTCCAAGGTGTGGGTAAAGGGATGCCACAAGATAGATCTAGAGCACACCAAGTCACGCCAGTTCTTCTTGCTCCACCTATTGTTTCCCTGGCTCCAGTACCTTACCCCGAGATTGTTTTAGATGCAAGGAGTCAGAGAATTTTTTCCATACATGCATTGAGTGATCATTTGATCATGCAAAGCCATCATGTTGCACAATTGTATGACAGTGTATCCCATCATGATGGTGATGCACCTTTTGCATCAGTTCCGACTGGTACACCCTCCTCTTCGGCACATATTTGTGTGCCCCATTACTGCCTTAGGTGCCACAAAATATGTTTGGGTCCTCTTCAACAGTCTAGTGACACTCCCATAGACACATCCAACTATGAGGTCCATGATATGTCAAATGTAGGAGTTGATAGAAAATGGAGTGGACCATTTCCAGGAGAGGCATCGGGTGCCAAAGACGATGTGGGAGCATTGGTAAGACTTAAAAGTAATTTCATAGTGTGTTTTATCTAAATTCTTTCATATTTTATAAGAGGTATTTGTACTAATATATATTTATGTGCCAAAATCGTTAACAGTTGCAAATAGAGGACCAGATTTCCCAAGTGTAGGAGGCTACATAATCAACTATTTCATTTGGCCTAGGGACTCAGTATACAGTATCATTTAAATTGTTATTTAGATGTTAATTTTTGAAATCTATTATGTTTAAATACAAGTACATAGATTAATAGTCTAATGTAATCTTGTCTTTTATGCAACAACTTGGTACTTTTACAGCCATGTTGACTAAGTCTGACCCATTGGAAGAAGTTGCATAACAGGTAAATGTCTTTTTTTTATATATTCTTGACATTATGATTATATGTGCATGTGCATTTAAATTGTGTAAGACCCCGCCTCATAGGTACTTGATACAACCCTAACTTGTCATATGCTTTTCTTGAATTGATGATTAGATATATTATGGATGATAAATAAGGTGATCTTTTGGTGATATTCTTGCATTTAATTTTGACATTATGTTTATTTTCACTACTATGAAGGTGGGAATCCACTTGTATACTGTGAAAGCAAATTGAAATTTTAAATGGATCATTATATAGCTAAAGTATAAAATATTCAGTTAATAGATTTATGTGGCATCCAATTGTTACTTATGATTGTGTTGGTATTGTGCAGGAAGGTAATGGTGTAAGCATGAGGAGGGAGACCCATCGAGATAAAATCAAAAGACTTCTTTTTGGGGATATAAAATTGACCCAATTTGGGGGCCTAGAAACAAGTAGATTTAATGTATTGGAAGACTAAGGTTGTGAGGGTATTTATTTGTGTGTCATGTGAGATGTAAGTTGGGGATTAAGGTTTAGAAACCATTATCTAAGTTGAAATTCGGATAGGTCCTTAAAAGGGTCTTTAAAGAGGGATGTTGAACAATTTCCTTGGTTGGGATGTAAAAATAAACCCCCTAGGGTCTATACCATAATGGTAGGGGTCAAGTGGGCATGCAATAGGGCCCCAAGGACATGATTTGACTCCTAAAAAGTCCTTATAATGAGGAGTGACGAAATTTGAGGGGAGGATGAGGGTGAAAAGATGGAGGGGTTGTACAAGTGCATGTTTCTCCTTTAATAAGGAAAAGACCCTCATTTATAGAGGAGAGGGCACTTCACACATCCCCATCCAATAGTTGCAAGTTGAAACTTCTATATATTTGGAAGAAGGAGAAGGAGGGGGGTGTTACCCACTTCTGAGCCTCTTGGAGAAATTGAGTGGAGATGGTAGGAAGAATGAGAAGAGGAGAGGAGTCCACCTTTTTGGAATGATACTGATCAAGATGGCTAGGCTTGGAGAGGAGAAATGGATACAAGAGTCTAGTTCCTTCATCTAAAAGAAAATAGATAAGTCCTTCCCATTTCCATTTACCCTTGTTTATTAGTTTTAAGAAGGTGACATAGTGTATGGATTATGATTGAAAATAGGAAGTAGAGAATCTAGATGCATGAGTTTTGTGCTATATTAGTTTATCCCTTGTAAAAATGAGAATAGACTCCATTTATCACCATGGAGCTAAAAAAATTCCTCGCTCGGGGGTATGGCTAGAGCCCACGAGGCTCCATGACGCCATTATGGTAGGGTGGAGAGCAAGTCTTACTAAGTTGTGTGCTATTCATTGTAATGTTGTAGTATTGTGGAATAGTAGCTTATTAAGATTGAATAAGGGAAAATAGCAAGTCTTGGTTGTTGATATCTTAATTGATTCATTTCTACATCTTATTTGTGATATGGAAGGTTTAGATAATAATTTTGTACCTTGTGGCCCTTAAAAATAAAGAAATATTTTCCTTGAAAATGAAGGAATTAGTGTATTAGTCTTCTTATTTTATTTTCCTTTGTTTATTTCTGAATGAGGAAAGTATGCTATATGCGAGCACAAAAAATTTATTGGTAGGTTCTTCCTTCCATTGTATTCCTTACTATTACCATTTTGTACTCCTTAATGTTACCATTACATTGGAAGCTAGTATTTTGTTTAGTTTCAAAAAATACATATGTATGCATAGAGTAATAATAAAATAGAGCAAGGTGAAATTACTCCCCTAAATGAGTGTTGCAAAGATTTCCAGTTTAAAATGTGATTTTATTGGAAGATCAAAACTATCTGTACAAGAAAACATGGATAGAGGTTTTACCTTCTTTGTCCAAAATTATGTGGTGGGAATAGGTATAAATACATATTATGAAATAAACATTAGATGAAATATATACATGGTTCAAAAAGCATGCTTATTTTTTCTTCAAGTGAATCTTCTAGCATCAGGTTATCAAATACACAATGACCTTATCTAATCAAAGGTTTTAATGGGTATAATTCTTTCTGGCAATATATCCTTTATACTTGCATCTAGCTGAAGGGAAATTTAAATGACGACAGAGGTATTTAATAAGACTCATTTTCTCTCACATAGTGAGTAGGAGTACATAAAATGTATATATGACCTGGGTGTATAAGTTAAACTTAAATGGGTTGTACATGCATTGGTCACTCAATCACAAATCAATGGTTATGCAGCTAATAGAAGGATATTCTCCTGAAACATTCTTTAATGGTCGAACCTTCATAAGAGACAAAAGAAAAATGAAATAAAATGAAAATGCTTTTAACAAAATACGGTATTTAGAAGTAATAGTGATTAGATTAATGAGTCAAATGGATTTAAATCATAACAGATGACTAGAATTAAAACATGGTAAATAAAAATAAATGAAACAAAAAATAAGGGTCTAGAGCGCGGTTGTGTGAGGCCGATTCCCCTCACTCAGGTCATCCCAACAACCCATATAAAGGGGATTGGAAGAGAGGCCCAACGCCTGCCCGTAGTTACTCCCATGCCGCCAGTCGTTTGAGACGATGCACAGATAACCATCGTAGGTGGACGGTTCTTGCTGCTGCATCTTGCAAATTCATGATCAGTAGAACGGTTCCATGTTGAAGGAAACAATGAGTCTATCACCTAGAGAAGTTGATCTTACCTGTTTGGTATACAGATTCACTTAACTCTCCTCCTATTCTGTAGTACACATCACCATTACTTCCCTTTCTAATCGAGTCAGAAGTAGGTAGCAGCATTGAATAAGGTAGTAGAGAAAGTTGAATTAAGGCACTATTGGTGTCCACTCATCCCCCTGGCTATTTCCTGGCATCATGCTAGCTTCGATCATGCTACACCACATTCAATGGCAGATATGTGTGGCATAAGTGAAGGTCTTCATTTCAGTCAACTTCCCGATTATGAAATGATAGATATGATACCTACGCCTATCTAATTCCCCTTTAGGCTTGCTAGATTTCATTAGAAAAGATGGACGTTGCGTGCTGTCACCATTAGTACTACTGTAGAGGGCGTCGTGAGTTTGGCAGGGTTAGTGCATCCATTGATGATCAATGTCAATTCATTTTCTTCGTTGGTTGTAGGCGACCCTTCTTCATGGTCTGAGTGGCTCTCGTACATTGAAGCACCCACGCAGGCTTCTGTTGGAGAAAAAAAAACGAATACAACGTGCCCCCCCCCCCTCTGAATTATTTAATCCAGAATAGACCCATTTAAAGCCTTGGTATTTTCAGACAACATCCTAGGCTAAGAATAGTATAAGAGCATAGGATTGAAGGAAAATCTGGATTTCATTCATTACAGTTTCAAAGTCTCGCTTGTAATCTTTTGTTTAGTTTGTGCGCTCCGTATCTAGGTGAGTATATAAATGAGAATAAACCAATTACATAAAATAGCTATGGTAATTAAATAAAGTTTAGCCAGTAACATATGTTAAAATATATATATATATATAGCCCAAATTAAAACGCAAATCTAATACTAAGAGATATATTATTATCCTTGCCACTAGGCAATGATGGAAGGAGAAGGGACTATATCCCTGTAATCTTAAAAGGGAGCTTCAAAATTAAATAAGTTTTTATATAAGGAAGAGAGGAATATATTCCTATGCTCTTGAAAAGAGAGCTTCTAATTAATTAAATAAGTTTTTTTTTTACATTCTCTTAAAAGAGGCTCTAATAAATTAAGTTATATTTTTATTTTAGTGTTTTTAAGAATTCTTTATAATAAAAGAAAAATAAATACCTTTATTTGTTCTTCCTTTTCCCTCTCTTTAAGGGAAAATAACAATATATATATATATATAAAAGAATTAAGATATATTTAATAACTTTCATATTTTATAAATTTTGTTTTTGAGTAAATAAAATTTATTTATTTAATAATAAATAAGGAATTAAAGTAATATTAGTTTAAAATAAATAAACAAGAAAATTAATGTAAATTTGTAAATATCTTATCCACTTTCATATTTCAAATTTCAAGTTAAAATGTTAAATGTGAATTATATCATATCGTCAAGGTGGCTTACAGAGGTAGGGCTAACAAGTATAATAGTATCCCATCAATTAAATAGGTTAGAGTAATATAAAAATCAAACATACGAGGTTGTTATGATGATATACTATATTAGTTTGGTCTAAAGGTATATATATATATATATGACTTTTACCATTATGAAAATAATTGTTGTTAATATCCTTGGGAAAGGATGATAATATTATTAAAGTTAGACCCATGTTTACATAAGAATAAGTTTGATTGGGAATTCATTATTAATAATTATGTCTTATTAACGATTAAATGGAGATCTGCCTATCATAGTCTTGTTTTGGCTCAAAGAAGTTGGTACAGGAAGATTTGGTTGGAGGGTGATTCTCTGAACATTATTAATAATTTGAAGAATGCATCTCCCCCGTCTTGGACAATTGAGGCCTTGATCAAGGATTCCATTGAAATTATTAAATCCTTTGATAATGTTTATATTTCCCATATTTTGAGAGAGGGAAATAAGTTAGCTAATTTCTTTGCTAACTTTGGTGTTAGAGATAGTAAGGTCTGGGATTTAAATGACCCCATCCCTTATGAGGCCATGACTATTGTTATAATTGAAAGTTAATTTATTCATTAAGGTGTGCACGTCCTTGCTCATGTGGTTGAATGTCATTAGTAAGGATGTTATGGTTATGATTTTGAGGAAAGGTTGTCATATGGCGTGGAGTTCAAATTCATTATGGTATGTATGTCCTATGGCTTCCTTCGCATAGATTGTAGGTGTTATTCGCATAAGCTTCTAGAGTCTTCTGTTGGATAATTCAGTTTTGGGTGGTGTCTGTTGCTTCCTTCTGATTTTCCTATTGAGTGCTTGGTCTCTATCTTTTAGTGTCATGGGTGGGGACAAAAATCATGTCGAGCCCAAATCCTGTGATACTGCTAAGCTGAGAAAGGTGTGGGAGACTTTAGAAAAGGGTGGTCTTACTCCTTTCATGGAGAAACTGCATGGCAATAATCCTCAGGTTACTGAATTGGTTGAGAAAGGGTGGAAAGGGAGAACCCTGGACTTGGGTGGTAGGGAAATTGTGGTGGATGGGGAATTCATAGCCCAGATTACTGGCCTAGCAATTAAGGGTATGAAAGTGTACAGGGATAAGAAAGAATCACAGGCCACGATGTCCCTTTTCTTTAAGAAGAATGAGAATGATGACTTGAAGCCTGCGAAGAGTGGTGGGTATCTGAGGAGTTCCTTGAAAGCTCTCCGGCGGGATGTTGTCGAATAAATCATGAGGTATGTAACCCTGGAAGGAAGGTACACATCCATTAACAATTACCATTTTATGTTGCTTAACCATTTTAGGCACAAGAAATGGGTGTCATTTCCCTATTACTTGCTGGTGTCGATGGATTGTGGGATTAAAGAGCATAGGAAGAATCCCAAAAACCCTGTCATGCATTCGGGGTTGATTCTTTTGATTTATGAACATGTGAAAGCTCGTGATGTCCATAAAACTCTTGTTTCTTTGAAGGATATTTCTGCTAAAGCTAGGGAGGGTTATGGAACTGAGTCAGGTGAGGAAAGGGCTTCTACAAAACCGAGGAAGATGAGGCTTATTTTAAATAAAGAATCTGAGTCGGATAGGGATGATGATGTTGACTATGTCCTAGATTTGTATGCCTCTTTGGAGGAGGGCCCCATATCCCCTATTTAGGGTAAATCTGGGAAAAGGAAAATGGATGAGGAGGTGGGTTATATGACTTGCAGTAATGATGTGGAGGTGATTTTTCCTTCTAAGGGGGACAGAGATAAAAATGATCTTTATGGGGAAGCTTCTTCTCCTCCCCCTACGTCTAGAAATGTGCAGGAACTTGAGGAGGGAAGCCGAAAGAGAAGGGTTTTGAAACTTGGTCAACACATGCATAAGGATGTGCCTCTCTCTCTGGTTGGTGGCTTCCATAGTGAGGATGTTCTAAGCATTGTCATAGGGTTGTCAAAGTAGGAGAAGGTTAGAGCTATGGGTGGTGAACAGGCTGCGGGAACAAATAAAGCAGATGCAGATAGGATTCATAAGAGGAAGGTTGTTGTGGAGCAAACTGCCAATTCCATTTGTACGATGAAGTCTCATGTCCCTGCTAGTAAAGGTAAGGATGCTTCTAATGATAAGGTTTATGAGTGTTCTTTTGAAGAGGACGTTGCTTTGGGAAATCGCATTGAAAATTTTGATAGGGAGGATCTTTTTGATGTGTTGGGATCGGCTCATGACAGTGTCAATGTGCTTTTTAAACTATTTAAATGGTTCTTGCATGAGATCAATAGGAACAATGTTCATATTAGAAGTATTGCTTGCAAGGCTGAGGACCCTTCGATCCAAAGCCAAATTGATAATTTAATGGCTGGTCTCAATACTGTTACTAATACTGTGGTAGAGGAAACCGTTAATCTGAAACAGAGTATGGAGGGAAGAATGTTATCCCTTGAGGAGAAAATTGATAAAATTTGGAATGTGGTTATGAAGAGTGGAGAAGCCCCTAAAGTCTTAACTATGTCAAAAAATTTGATGGCTTTCTCCCCTAAAAAGAGAAAGGAAATTTTGTCTGTTGATGTTATGGCTGTTGAGGGTAAGCTTATGGTGGAGGATTATGTTGCTATTAAGGGTGCTACTAAAGGTTCTATTTTGAGTTATGAGGTAAAAACTGGTGGGCTTGGGGTTAGGACTAGAAATAGATTGAAAAATCAGGCTAGGGCCTCGAGTATTGAGGTTTCTGATACTAGGGTTAAGGGACAGAAGCTTGCTGCTAGTGAGATGGAAGCTGTTGAAATTCTGAACAATATGTAGTGGTGTTTTCTAGTTTCTGGTTGTTTTTTGGCTGGTGGTTTGATGACTTTGGGCTAATGGTTGTTTAATGTTGTTCCCTTTTTGTTTCAGCTGTTCATTTTTGTAGAGGGTTTCGGGCCCCTTCAAAACTCATTTTTTACCTCTAATCAAAACGATTAAATGGAGATGGAATACAAATTTTATTATGGGATAGCGGTTAATAATAATATCATCAATAACAGTTTGATTTGATAATAATATCATTATTTTTTAATTAAGATTAATAATAATACAATAATTATTTTAAAATAATATTGTTATCTGGTTAATGCTCAAACATGATTAGATAATAAGATTAATTTATTGTTCCAAACTCAATTACACCCTAAGGTGATTGAAAATTGTTTACATAATATCCATCATATATTCACATATACATATATATATAAGAAGAAATAAAGCTCACCTCTTCCACATCCTTGGCAAAGAGATTCAAATTAGTTACTATACTCTTGTCTATGATAAGTATAACACTCATGATGTAATATGATTAAAATTCCTTAAGGAGAGATGTCAGTGTGTGTTAATAACTATTTGGTATGCATTCCAAACTTTAAGATCTCATTGCGTGATTAGAGTTAATAACCATACATTGCAATTAAAATCCTCGGTTCATATCTAGAGTCGGTTGCAGTTGGGAAGATTTATTTTAGAGTGTTAATTAGCTTAATTAATGTATATAAAAAATATTAAAAGAAAAATAGTTGGGTTTTTCTAACAAAAATTATGGGCATGACAAATTGTGTTACATTCTTGTCATTTTTTATATAGGAAACCATCTTAGTTGCGCCATCCATCATGAGTCATCTAGTGTAGAAGCATCATAGCAGGTATGTGTTTATTTATATTGTAGATATTTATGTTTAGATATGAGTAGATATATGTTTAGAAAATATGATTATTTGTCAACAATTATATGTTAATTCATATCATTTTTATTTTACCTACTATAGTCCTCATCCTGATTCAACAATGTGATGAGTGCGGGACCATTTCTTTATACGAGGACTCTTGATCATCCTAAGGGACAATCATATACATAACATCTTGCAAAAAAGAAGCAAGACTTGAGGTAAACAAGAATTACATTTTTGATATAATATAGTTCAATATAGTAATTTTAAATTGATAATTATAAATTATAGTATATAAGTTTCTATTTACTAATCTATCTTGTTAACCATTCACATAGTTAATCTAATTTGTGGTTTGAATTATTATTGTGCAGGAAACTTCAAAGCCACTAAGTTCTTTGAGGAGGATCAATTTTGATGATCCAACACAGGATTAGGATTTGATATAGATTGATATGTATTTAGGGTTTGATAGATCTTGAGATGGCATATATGCCACAATTTGTAAAACTTGTTCTAAGTAGGCATATATACCAAATTTATATATGCACAAACATAATTATTCTATATTTTGATATATAAGAATTGATATTCGATCTAATTTGTTCCTCATGTGCATGTCTTTCTACTTTGAATCTTCAAAATAGAATGTATAATTATTTTAGAATGGTTTAAATTTATGATAAATAACATGTTATAGATTAATGAAATTGCATTTTAATAGATCTTATGAATTACAATTGGTAATCCATTTATATTAGATTTTATTCATATTAAGGTTCACATGCATTACATTCCATGAGACCACATTTCTTTGAGGAGTTTTTTCAAACAATTCAATGCCTTTTCTATTGTACCACATTTTTCATAAATGTCTACCAAATCATTTTTATCAAACACTCATTTTGAGAATACACATGAGTTTAAGCTCTCTTGAATGAATTTACATTTCACATTATTTTGGTTTTTGAGCTTCTGTAATGAAATGGGTAGCTGATTTTTTTTCAAAAGAAGCTGAAATTAATGAAAAATGGTATGAGAAGCACTATATAATATTTGTTGAGAAGAACTGCTTGAAAATATGCCTCAAAGAATTTTTGTCTCATAGACAAGGCAAAAAAGATGAAAAGAGCAGCTTATGACAATCTTAAGCCATTAATTATTTTGATTGATTAAAAACTTCAAACAAATCGCATACAACTTAATGAAATATATGTCAGTACAGTGCTCATTCAAAATTAATATAATCATCTCGATAAAAATAAATGTCACTCAGTGGTGCTAAACACTCTATACAAACCATATGAGTGATGCAGCCATTAAACAAAACCATTACAACTCAATTCAACAGTCATTCCATTAAAACCTTGAAGCTTAATAACATGTAAAAGGTATAAAATCATCATGAATAAGAATCACTATCTTTCAACCATGATACATAAACAAGAACATTATGTACACCATAGGGATTTGATGCAACCTTCAAACAAATTCCTTACAACTGAACAAGGTACATGTTCATTAGATTGTGCATTTGAAATCTATACAATAATCATGATCAACAATTAAGACATCACTCAACCATGATGCATGAACAAACACTATATATGCACACCATATGAGTGTGATACAACCATTAAACAAACCAAATACAACTCCATGACATGCATGTCCTTTCACCTTCCACATGCAATATGTATTATTGTAATGCACAACAATGAATGTTGCTAACCATAATGCATGAATAAGCAAACTAGGCACACCATATGGGCTTGTCATAATGTGCACTTCGCACAAAAGAAATAACACTCATATGATATTTTCATATATTTCAATCAACCTTGACCCACACCAAACTTGCTATATCACAATTGTTGTCATATATGCCATTCAACCTAACACAATTGAGGTTTTGTATTTGGTAAGAATTTGTACAGGAAAATAAAGTGAAAGATGATGCTATAGGTGGATTTGAACAAATGAATTTGTTGTCCTAAGCATTGAAAAACTCTATCAAACAAAGGGATGTTGTTATCTTAAGCATTGAAATTGAAGCAAAACAATTGAAGACTACAATTAACCACTTAGAAAAGGAATGAAAAGATAAGAAGAATATTTTATCATCAATGAAAAGGAGGTTAGTCTTCTCTAAAAATAGTTCCAACACGTATGGATAGGTATGGTTAGGCTAAGAATGGTCTTGTTTCGAACCCAGACATGTTGAAATAGTTTGAGCTACATTGGATCAACGATATCCCTTAAGAGTCCAAAGTGTAAAAAGGCAGCAATCTTTGATGAGTTGTTACTCAAAATCCATGTCACCTAGAAATAATATTCCTGAGGATACAAGATCATGTAGGGCCCTTGTAGAATAACCTCTCTTGGTTTTTTATATCTCTAAGATGTTTTCCTGTGGTGTTGAGTTTTCAATTGATGAAAAAAGGGTTAGATGCATGCAATGTAAAGTTGCAAAGGGGTGTAACTTTCATTATGTTCCTCATGCGACCAAAATGATAGCTCCAACATGTCTGGATTCATGGGTTTATGCTAGGAATGGTCATGTTTCCCATCCAAACACACCGAAACAGTCTAAGCTACATTGGACCGACAATATTCCTTAAAAGTCCAAAGTGAAAAAAGGTAGCAATATTTAACAATCTGTTACTTGGAAACTGTGTCACTTAGAAACAATTGGTATGAGGCTACGAGATCATGTATGGCCCCTCTACAACAACCTCTCTTGGTTTTTGATATCTCTAAGGTATTTGCTCGTGGCATTGAATTTTTAGTTGATGGAAAAAAGGTTAGATGCATGTAGTGTAAATTTGCAAAGGGGTTTTATTTTTTGTTTTGCTCCCCATACAACCAAATTGAAAGTTCCAACATGTCTGTATTGGTGGGTTTATGCTAGAAATGGTTATGTTTCACACCAAAACACACTAAAATAGTCTGAGCTACATTGGATTGATGATATCCCTTAAGACTACAAAGTGTAAAAAGGCATCAATCTTTGATGAGTTGTTACTCAGAAACTGTATCACTTAGAAACAATCTTTTTGAGGCTATAAGATCATGTAGAGCCCATCTACAATAATCTATCTTGATTTTTTATATCTCTAAGACTTTTTCCCGTGGTGTTGAGTTTTCAGTTGATGGAAAAAGGGTCAAATGTATGTAGTGTAAAGTTGTAAAGGGGTGTAACTTTCATTTTTTTTCTCATGCAACCAACGATAGTTCCAACACGTCTAGATTGGTGTTTTTATGCTAGGCATGGTCCTATTTCACACCTAAACTCACCAAAATAGTTTGAGCTACATTGGACTAGTGATATCCCTTAAGATTCTAAAGTGCAAAAAGGTAGCAATCTTTGATGAGTTGTTACTCAAAAACTGTGTCACTTAGAAACAATCTATTTGAGGCTATGGGATCATGTAGGGTCCCTCTACAATGACCTCTCTAATTTTTTGATATCTCTAAGGAATTTTCCTATGGTGTTGAGTTTTCAGTTGATGGAAAAAGGGTCATATGCATATAGTGTAAAGTTGTAAAGGGGTTTAACGTTCGTTCTACTCCTCATGCGACCAAACCGAAGGTTCCAACATATCTTAATGGGTATGTTTAGGCTAGACAGTCTTGTTTTAAACCTAAACATGTTGAAATAGTTTGAGCTACATTGGATCGACGATATCCCTTAAGAGTTCAAAGTGCAAAAAGGAAATAATCTTTGACAAGTTGTTACTCATAAACTGTGTCACTTAGAAACAATTTGTCTGAGGCTACGAGATCATGTAGGGTCCATCTACAATAACCTCTCCTAGTTTTTGATATCTCTAAGGTGTTTACTTATGGTGTTGAGTTTTTAGTTGATGGAAAAAGGGTCAGATGCATGCAGTGTAAAGTTGCAAAGGGGTGTAACTTTTATTCTTCTCTTCATGTAACGGAACTGATAGTTTTAAAATGTTCAAATTGGTGGGTTTATTCTAGGCATGGTCCTTTTTCACACCCAAACACACCAAAATAGTCTGAGCTACATTGGACTAGTGATATCCCTTAAGATTCCAAAGTGAAAAAAGGTAGCAATCTTTGATGAGTTGTTACTCGAAAACCATGTCACTTAGAAACAATCCATCTAAGGTTACAAGATCACATAAGGCTCCTCTACAATAACCTCTCTCGATTTTTTATATCTCTAATGTGTTTTCCTATGGTGTTGAGTTTTCAGTTGATGAAAAAGGGGTCAATTGTATGCAGTGTAAAGTTGCAAAGGGGTGTAACTTTTTTTTTCTCCTCATGTGACCAAACTAACAGTTCCAACACATCCACATTAATGAGTTTAGGTTAGGCATGGTCCATTTTTGAACCCAAACATGTCAAAACAGTCCAAGCTACATTGGATCAGCGATATCCCTTAAGAGTCCAAAGTGCAAAAAGGTAGCAATTTTTGATGAGGTGTTACTCAAAAATTGTGTCACTTAGAAATAATATGTCTAAAGCTACAGGATTGCCTAGGATCCCTCTACAATAACCTCTTTCAATTTTTGATATATCTAAGAAATTTTTTTGTGGTGTCAAGTTTTTAGTTGATAGAAAAAGGGTCAAATGCATGCAGTGTAAAGTTGCAAAGGGGTGTAACTTTCGTTCTGCTCCTCATGTGACCAAACCAAAAGTTCTAACATGTCTAGATTGGTGGTTTTATGCTAGGCATGATCTTGTTTCACACCCAAACACACCAAAATAGTTTGAACTACATTGGACCGGTGATATCCCCTAAGAGTCCAAAGTGCAAAAAGACAACAATCTTTGATGAGTTATTACTCAGAAATTGTCACTTACAAATAATTGGTTTGAGGCTATGGGATCACGTAGGGTCCCTCTACAATAACCTCTCTCGGTTTTTGATTTAACATTTGCTCTTCTCCTCATGGAACCAAACCGATAGTTCCAACACGTCTTGATGGGTACGTTTAGGCTAGGTATGGCCCTGTTTCAAACCCAAACATGCCAAAATAGTTTAAGCTACATTGGACTGATGATATCCCTTAAGAGTCCAAAGTGCAAAAATGCAACAATCTTTGACGAATTTTTACTTGGAATCCATGTCACCTAGAAATAATCCATCTAAGGCTATGAGATAATGTGGGGCCCTTCTATAATAACTTCGCTCAATTTTTGATATCTCTAAGGTGTTTTCCTATGGTGTGAAATTTTCAATTGACAAAAAAAGGGTTAGATGGATGCAGTGTAAAGTTGTAAAGGGGTGTAACTTTCGTTATACTCCTCATGCGACCAAATTGATAGTTCCAACGC